>OX155961.1:18833191-18922816 GCA_944548615.1 Micropterix aruncella
ACTCAAATGTTTGTCTCCATCGCTTGAGTCAATTATTGGACGATTGGCATGGCCAGCGCCCTGCTATTAGACGGTGTAACAAACGTTTGACGTACGTGATACGTCTAATGTTTGAACAGTTACCTAAAATAATTTAAAAAACTGATAATGACGACGATGTTGTTCCTGTTGCCGCGGCAGTAGTCAGTCAGTCATGTTGTTTTTCTGCAAATTACTCCAAAATAAAGCTAAAAGCCTAATAAGAAGTGGTGGATGGTGTGTATAAATAAAAATAGGACTATAATAAAAAAAATCTGTAGGTTTTTAGGTTTGAAAACGAAAATGTTAGTTAGTAGTTAGTACCTACAGTATTTTCAGTGGCGGGCTTCTCCCGTCATAATGTAAGGGTAATAAAATTGAATTTGAATTAGCCGGTCTTTTTTTTTGGACCCCCCCCCCAACTTTGCGACTTCGGGACCACGGACATGACACTAGAAATCGATACAGACAACGGGAGTTAAAAATGAACACGACGTACGGACAAAGACATTACACATTTCTAGCTCCAAAGCTTTACAATATACTGACAATGGACGTTCAAACGACCGACGTACCTTACGCTACGTTTAGAAGAGTGGTGGCAACTTGGCTTTTAAATAAATCTAGGGAAGACTGTGAAAAATTATTAAGGTCTCAGGTGTGATCGTGATATATATTTATTTATATTTTATATATTATAACTCTATTTTATATACCTACTATCATATTATATGTATGAATTTATATATAATATTACTATATATATGTTATATGGTATATATAATATATATTTTATATTAATATATATCTATATATGGTATACATATTTATATGTGTTTATATCAAATATATAAAAAAAATTATTATTATTCCATATAACTTAGTAGATTGTCATAAATTTTAATTTAGTTTATAATTTTATTGATGTTTTTAAATTTAACTTTAAATTTTAAATTATACTCAAGTATTAGATAAGACTTGCCCTCTCGTCTCAAAAGAATTCATCGATGTTAGTACCACCTCAACACAGGTTCATACCTAGTGAGGTGGTAAACCGTCATGTCAAAAGATGAATTTCCTTTCTAAGCTAGGTATAATATATACACTTATTATAAACTGTTTTTTTTGTTAGAATAAGGATTTTCTTTGTAATTTGTATCTTGAATTATGGAAATAAATAAATAAAATAAAATAAAATAAATATTAGATCGACAATATGAAGTAATATATATATATATATATATATATATATATATATATATATATATATATATATATATATATATATATATATATATATATATATATATATATATATATATATATATATATATATATATATATATATATATATATATATATATATATATATATATATATATATATATATATATATATATATATATATATATATATATATATATATATATATATATATATATTAATATTTGATTGTAAATGTGTAAATTATTATTTTTCAAATTGAAATTATGTTAATCACTAAATAAATGAAATGATAAAATAATGAAAGGGCACTTATCTGGTCTGTGGTGACCAGGAGTGACTCCACGCCTTCTTCTTCTCCTCACTCAGTGTTTGCTGGTGCTTCCTGCTGTGGCACTAGAACCCGATCAAAATGGCAGTCTTTCACAGCGGCACACAACAATGCGAGACGAGAATGAATGCTGGAAAATAATAGGCGATTAGTGTTTCTTAAATATTAATGATTGTTATAAAATGTATATCAATATTTCGGCTCAGCCGTCGTCAAGATATGTGACATTTCTGAAATCGAACAATTCGTTGAAAATTTAAATTCAAGGAATCGAACAAAAAGAAATGGATTAATAATATTTTACACGATTTAGTTAAGGTACTGAAACCAACCGTGCAAAACGTTATTTTAAAATGAATGATAAAAATTAAAATAAAAAGCATTTGATGATTATGATAATATGATAAACCTTATTAATTTTGCCTATTGAGACCGGAACCTTTGCAAGCGCCTAAAATATAAATATAAGCCAATTCCCAAGATTTGACGTCCCTTTCTTGTGCATTATCACCAAGGCATTTTATTATTTTAACTTTAAAACATTGATCAAAAGATAAATTATGTGCCCTGGCATGCAAAGATATTGGGAGTTGGATTTCATTTCCTACACTAGCCCTATGATTATTTAGTCTAATATTAAGTGGTGTTGTTGTTTCACCGATATAAAAGGCATCACAAGTCCTGCACAGAAGTTGATATACTATATTTTTTGAAATACAACTGCAATGAAAGGGAACCCTGTAACTATTAGTTTAACTCTCCGACAGAAAGAATTTCGGCTTTTGTAGATTATTTTTTACAACCTTTTGTGAAAAATCTAAATTCTCATATCAAAGACAGCTATCATTTTATTGATATTTTAAAGAATACTGTAATTCCAAAGTCAGACGACCTATTATTTGTTACTATTGACGCCATATCCCTGTATACCAATATTCCTCATAATTTAGGATTGGAAGCCATTTCTTATTTTCTTGATGAGAGACCTCATCCTCAAATACCTTCTACGGATTTTCTTTGCAAATTAGCCGAGTTTGTCTTAACGTGTAATGCTTTCTCCTTTGAAGATGAATTTTATCTTCAAATTAAAGGGACTGCTATGGGCACGCGAATGGCACCGTCGTATGCCAACCTTTTCATGGGATTATTCGAGCAAAATTTTCTTCAAACGCAAAATTTAAAACCCATATTATGGTATAGATTTATTGACGACATAGTAATGATTTGGCCACACGGACAAACTACTCTAACAACCTTTCTTGACGACCTAAATAATTTTGGCCCTTTGAATTTCACTCATACCATTTCTAAATCACAAATTACTTTCTTAGATGTTGATTTAACAATTTCCGAAGGTAAAATTAAAACCGCGATTCATATAAAACCTACAAATAAAGAACAGTATTTACACTTTGATAGCTGTCATCCATTTCACACCAAGAGATCCATTCCCTATTCAATGTCCATTCGCGGACACCGTTTAGTTAACAACAAAGAAAATTTAGATAAATATCTCAATAATCTAAAGCAATCTCTTCTTGAAAGAAAATACCCTGCTCCTCTATTGGATAAACATATTCTAAACTCTGAAGTAAAATATATACCAAAACCTAAAATTACTTCAAATAAAAATAATAATAATAATAAAATCTTTCTTAGCACCACTTATTTTCCTGGTGCTGAGAAACTGCGAGATATATTATCTGATTTATTCCCCATCATTTCTAATGATGCATCCACTAAGGATCTCTTAGATTCACCGCCAATTTTATCTTTCCGCAGACCACCTAATATTAGATCAATATTAAACAAAACAAAAAATAATCAAAATTTCTCTATTGGTAATAATACTTATGGTCTTCAACCTTGTGGTCGTCCACGTTGTAAAACTTGTCCTCTGTTAGATCTAAGTCCTTTTTTTACCAGTCCAAATACTACTAATAGTTACAGGGTTCCCTTTGTATTTCAAAAAATATAGTATATCAACTTCTGTGCAGGACTTGTGATGCCTTTTATATCGGTGAAACAACAACACCACTTAATATTAGACTAAATAATCATAGGGCTAGTGTAGGAAATGAAATCCAACTCCCAATATCTTTGCATGCCAGGGCACATAATTTATCTTTTGATCAATGTTTTAAAGTTAAAATAATAAAATGCCTTGGTGATAATGCACAAGAAAGGGACGTCAAATCTTGGGAATTGGCTTATATTTATATTTTAGGCGCTTGCAAAGGTTCCGGTCTCAATAGGCAAAATTAATAAGGTTTATCATATTATCATAATCATCAAATGCTTTTTATTTTAATTTTTATCATTCATTTTAAAATAACGTTTTGCACGGTTGGTTTCAGTACCTTAACTAAATCGTGTAAAATATTATTAATCCATTTCTTTTTGTTCGATTCCTTGAATTTAAATTTTCAACGAATTGTTCGATTTCAGAAATGTCACATATCTTGACGACGGCTGAGCCGAAATATTGATATACATTTTATAACAATCATTAATATTTAAGAAACACTAATCGCCTATTATTTTCCAGCATTCATTCTCGTCTCGCATTGTTGTGTGCCGCTGTGAAAGACTGCCATTTTGATCGGGTTCTAGTGCCACAGCAGGAAGCACCAGCAAACACTGAGTGAGGAGAAGAAGAAGGCGTGGAGTCACTCCTGGTCACCACAGACCAGATAAGTGCCCTTTCATTATTTTATCATTTCATTTATTTAGTGATTAACATAATTTCAATTTGAAAAATATATATATATATATATATATATATATATATATATATATATATATATATATATATATATATATATATATATATATATATATATATATATATATATATATATATATATATATATATATATATATATATATATATATATATATATATATATATATATATATATATATATATATATATATATATATATATATATATATATATATATATATATATATATATATATATATATATATATATATATATATATATATATATATATATATATATATATATATATATATATATATATATATATATATATATATATATATATATATATATATATATATATATATATATATATATGTATATATATGTATATATATATCCTGATGTGGTATTGTAAAATGACCAAACCGGCTTCCTACTTTCTCCTACAGCGGTAACACAACAATTCGAAAGATGAGAATCAATGCATAAAAATAATGGCGATTAGTGTATCTTGCCATTATTTTTATTTACTAAGCCATTATTATATCTTAGCCATTAGTGTATCTTCCCATTATTTTTATTTACTTAGTGTATCTTGCCATTATTTTTCAGCATTGATTATCATCTTTCGAATTGTTGTGTTACCGCTGTAGGAGTAAGTAGGAAGCCGGTTTGGTCATTTTCCAATACCACAGCAGGAAACAGCAAACACTGATGTCTTGCATCTATGCATCTCAAAAAGCATTTCTATACAGAGCGTGTCATAGATATAATACAGACTTTTTAAATGTGGACATATTACACCCATCAAAAGCTACATATTACACTCATCATAAGAATTCAATAAAAAAAAATTAGAATCTATCTACTAGATGGTCACAAAACATTTATACATATTATATTTCATTTAATTATTTAATGGAAATAATTTTATCTCAAGCATATTCATTATAATACCTACATATCATACTTAAAATTAAATGTAAATATATTTATATACTTATATAATAATTTTTATTTATAAGTTATTCAAAATATAAAAAGGAATAGTGAGTATAAAATAGTAAATATAGAAATAAAGAAACAAAATATAAAAAAGCAATATTAAAAATGGTGCAATAGAAATAGTCAATACAATTTTTTTTTTATTATATCTCCGATTGTCAAATTGATTTGATTTAGTATTATACATAGCCAAGAAGAAATGTCAAAATAATCATAAAATATTCGAAAATTCAATACAGTTAAAGTGCCTCATAGAATAAATATAAAATATTCTAAATAAAAAGGGTTCATAAATAAAAAATCTGGATCTTTTTTTACTCTATTTGACGATTTAAAAAATTATAAAATGTACCTAGATAGTTGTGAAAATATCGTCAATTTTTATTATTTATGGCGATCCCTTCTACGGAATAAGTTTCATCTCGTACGCCCACGAGTTTCGTCGTCGTTAAAAGTTCGAGGGATAGGCCTATACGTTTCTAGGGGTATTAGCGGAAAAACTTTAGAGGGGAAGTTTACTCCTGATCAATGACAATCAGAGTTGAATCAGAAATGAACCTCCTATAAAAAATCTTCTTTTCTGAGAACATAGAGTATGACTTGCTTTCAAAGACTTATGAGAAACTTTGTATTATAGAGCTGCGGCGGGTATTGCCTCAGCAGTTCTATTTGCGTTATTAATAAAAATCGGTGGAGAAGTTTGATTCCTATTGGTTTAGAAAACAATTCGCCAGGGAATATATCCCATGCCCGTTGGCTAACTCGCACTAATAGAATTATGCGTTTGTACGTTTTGATGGAATATCCTTCTGAAAACCTAGTGGTTATTGCAAAACTGGTAGTTATGCCATCAAGGTTAACGCTCCAACCTGTTTCGCAATTAAATCTCACACATCCTGTAAATATGGAGCACCACATCTGTTATATACTTGCCCTCAGAACTGAAAGACCTAATTGATCCTGTAATTCAAAGAGACAGTTACGTCGCTCACCCCGAAAATGGATTGCTGGCAATGATGACCGATTCTCAACCACATATTTGTGAACTGGGCGCACATCGTATTTTGAAAGCTCGAATCAATCAAAGCAATAAACTTAGATTGTTCCAACTTCTTCTCTAAACCTCGGTGCATCATCCTACGTCGATCTTATCGTCTGGCAAGATAAAATCATGTAACCACCAATATTAAAACGGATACCCGATAACGACATCCACAAAAAATCCACTTAGCAGAGAAAAACAAAAAGATAAGTAGACTTGCCTTTACTACATTTGCTATGCCACTTTCAAGCAGTTGAAAGAGCAGTGAATATTATTACTGAGGCTTCACCAAAAAAAAAAAAAAATTACCATGAATACTTCACAATAGCCCAAATTAAATTTCTTAGAGATTTACCATAGTTTCATAGTAAGCAAGATTTCCAAGCGCTTAAAACAGCTATGATTATGATTTCTTCAAGTATGTTTTCTGCGTTTTGTTTTTTAATACATAAATAAAACTCATAAACTTACGTTTTATTTTATAATTACATATTATAAGGCCCTTTTCCACATCCAATAGCTTAGAAAATGAAAGAAGATGGAAATAGAGGAGGCTAAAGATAAAATCCTATCTAAATCATAGTTTACGCGTGATCTAAAGACATCATTAGGTCCCCTTTTCGCGATGAGCCCGAAAGAAATTGAACATTTTTTTTCCTCCGTACAAAAACGGCCCAGCCTATTAGTGGTGTGAGTATATGTATTAGTATAACAGAGAGATTATATGTATTAGTATAATCATTGAGTATTACTATTTGGCAGCTCGGATTTTACTAAGAAACATAATGTGGAGTGCACTCATAGTTCATATTATTCAATTCGAAAATTGAATAATATTCTCTTATAATCAATATGGCGGCGTTCGTAGTATAACAGTATGGCGGTGCACTTCAGAAGCCGCTTCAAACAAGCCTATATGGTATTTAATCTCAAAATAAAATATTAATATAATAAAAAACATTTTTTTTTATTTACATATCTTACTATTATAATATTATTCATATAAAGATGTCTATTTTTAATTTAGTATAAAAGTTACAATACGTAATAATTACACACATTAAAGTTCAGATACCAGGTGGTTCAATAACTTTTGACGTTCGATAAGAAAAACACTATTTTATGGTTTGAAATAAATTTTATTATTTAATATAATCTCTCTGAACTTTATTAGACTTGTTCCAGTAATATTCTAATTTATGGATCCCATCCCTGAAGTGATAATCCGAAAGACTGTCAAAAAATGCTGTCCTCTGCTGATATTACCTCTTCTTTCGTTGAAAATCGTTTTCCGCGCATGAATTCTTAAGACGTTAGAATAGCTAGAAGTTAGAGGGGGCCAAGTATGGTGAATAGGATGGATGTTGCAAAAAATCGTACTTATATTCACTGATTTTCGCGATGGTTTCTTGATCTTTGTGAAAGGATGCGTCATCTTGATAAAAAGCGTTTTTTTTCTTTTGTAAACGATAGATCATGCATGTATTGACATGCCCTTTCGTCGCTTAAGATTTAAAATATCGAAACTCATTTTCGTAACTTTTCAGGAGAGAGAAAAAACCTTTTTATTTTTTTATGCAGGTATAGTTAACCAAGAGTTGGAAAACTTTAATGATAATGAAATAAAATTAAGTGAAATAAATATGTATTTAGTATTAGACTCGGGCACTACATATTTTTTCCTGTGAGTGTATTTATTTAATTCACCTAAGGATTGGCCCCTTGGGGGTCCCGATTCCATGCAGCTATTCAACATGCTTAACTTATGCTTACATTGCAGAATTAACCCCGCTTTTAAAATGATTAGAATCCGACTTTTCGCCGGATCCATGTTTTGGGGTCCTAGGAATATAAAAAAGTAATGATTTAAAATGTCCGTGTATGCCCACTGTACCTCAAGAACTAAACTATGTATCAGGACCAAATTACATACGTACAAAGTATATCATCGCAATGCTGAGATTCCAAAATCTGATTAGAATTATCCGTCATTTTGTTATAAAATGGCGGCCTCTGCAAAATTATAAGAAATCATAAATCAATTAATAACAATAATAGAAAAATATATAAATATTTCTTGGAATTCGAAAGACATTGCTAAAGCTCTTCCTTACGTCACTTTCGAAATCTTCAGCAGGTTTTGAATTAAACATATTGTAAAATAGAAATTTAATACTTTATTTCATACCTCCGTTATTGTTATTGCTAGAATTAAAAAGAATACTACCGAATCCTGAAAGTATTGCTTGTAGGTAACTTTGTTGTAAGATATAAAATTTAACGAGATTTTTTTTAAGCTATTGCATAGCTTTTATCGCGGGCCTAGGCCAGCGCGGCGACCGAATGAAGAAATTTCTTAACGAAAATTAATGATTTTAAACTGATAATTACGTCTAAACGAGTACTGCTTACGATTCGAAAAAAATATATGTTAAACAAGAACATTTTCCTAATATTCTTAGCTTTGAATATTTTAGATTTTGTTTATATTACATAGTGTAATTAATTTGTGAAATTAGGTCTAACCCAACACAAAAACGACTACTACGCAAATACTATCTGGCGTATTATTATGAAACCTGCACCATTTTAAAGATAATTTAATTATCTATCTTTTTATCTACGATTTTTTTCGAATATTCCGTTTTTTTTGCTTTATCGAATAAAAAATTCGTGCGCGGCGATTTATCGGAAGACGTTTAAATTATTCCAAATCATTTGCTTTCGCAGACGCAAATGATTCGGAATAATTTCAACGTTTTCCGATAGAGCGCAGTTATCTGATATCAGAAAAAATAAAATAAATAAATAATTATAATTGGATAAGTTGTTAAAAATGCTATGCAATAGCTTTACCGCGGCAGTCCCCGAGTGCCACACGTTTTTTTTTTTTAAATATGACAAGAAAATTAAAAAACTTGAGAATATTACCTAACAAAGGCAATTATTATAGCCGCTAATAAATTCAGTTATAGGAAAGCGAAGAAAACAAACGAGTTTGAAAATCGAATCCAAGTAAATTATACTTCTTATTACATATAGCTAATACATAAAAGAGCGGAGCATCGTATGATGCTTCATCAAGGCGATATTTGGTAAAGTATATAACACGGTATATAATACCGTGTATAACTCATAAAACGTAATAATTTCATATACGGCTATATAAAAAAAATCATTCTTCAGATCGAAAAATATTGTAAGTCCTACACTGTAAGTCTTAAAAGTCCTTCTAAAAACGTTTGTGCGACATTTTATTAGAAAGTTTATTATTGCGATGATACATAATATGTATTATGTTCCAAATTCCCACATTGAAAATAATGTGGGAATTAGATTTCCATTATGAATTCAAAATTCTGACATTATAAAAAAACCAGGTTATATAATGACATAGAAGAGAAATGGAAACACCTGATGAACATTCAACAGTTTAAATATAGTATAAATAAATGGTTATTTGAATTAGGGAGGTCTAAACCCGAAAACTTGTCTT
This sequence comes from Micropterix aruncella, assembly GCA_944548615.1. NCBI lineage: Eukaryota > Metazoa > Arthropoda > Insecta > Lepidoptera > Micropterigidae > Micropterix > Micropterix aruncella. The sequence continues at coordinate 18,843,036 of OX155961.1, forward strand.
CTAAAGTGTATTTATAATGGTTGATTTTAAAGGTAATATTGTATACATATACATAAAGTATTAGGTATATAATCATAATATATCGTATGGTATTTCTTATTTTTCGCAATAATGTCGTAATCGCATTTATATAATTGTTTTCTAATATAAATATGTTTATACCATAATATATTTATTATTTAATATAATCGAATTAAGGTATTTATGTACTTACCATATTATTACATAAATATGATTAGGTATATACATTGTAATATTTATATAGATTATTATACAATGTTATATATTAAATTTTAATTAGGTTGGTACATTTCCTATTTCTAAAAATAAAATGTTAGTCAATTTAGTTCTTTATAAATTAAATCGGTAATTTCAATTGTTTACTCTGACCCGCCTAGATACAGGACAGTAGAGTCCTAGTTAGGTGGGTACTGACCATTTGCTACATTTGCGTGTTAAAATTTTTCCGAGTTACTTTATAACATTGGTAATAATGTGGCTATATGTATAAAAAAATAATAATATAGTACTAAATAAAAAAATAAAAAATTGGTCTGGAAAGAAGTAAAAAAACGAAAATATTTCTCTCCAAAAATTTGTTGTTTTGCTCTTCTGTAAAGTTTTGAATTCGTGACTTTTAATAGTAATTTGAGTTGATTGCGAGATAGTTAGTTGCCTGATTTTAATAAATAAAATTTCAAATTTCAAATTAATTTATTAATTTTCAAATTTACGATAGTCGAAACCTAACTGCGCTACCGCGTGTTCTAAGGTAGAAAATATATTTTAATTAATACCATTTTGAGAAAACTGTTACACATTACCGCACTTGATTGTAATAATATCATCTTAATTACCCATTTGAAATTCGAAACAATATTAGAATTATCCAAAAACTCTTTCAAGTAATTTAAATTATAATAATAATAAAAACATCAATAGTTGTTAAAGTAATGAAAATACTGAAAGTACTTAGCTATACAGTCTGATGATGAAATTTATTTTATTCACTTGAATTACACCCGGAGTGTGGAGAGTCACGTATTATCTCTGCTATATTTTATTACAGGCAATATTCTACGAACCTTTCAAATGTAGCGACGCAAAACAGAAGATTAATGAAAATAGGCTGCGCGTGGGGCAATATACGCGAAAGGTCATATTTTGTACGATATATTGTATTAGGTACTGACTTATGAAACTTAAAAAGCAAAAAATCTTTACATATATTGTTTTAAAACTATTATTATATCGTTTTGTTCAGATTGACGTACATAATTTCCCGAAAAACGTCTGCTAGATACCGAGCACCCCGTACATAGCCAAATACATACACAGACTGATCCAACTGATTTATTAAACGAACGACACACCGGGCGAATTGAGTCTAATCGACTTGTTGGATAATCAAATCATTTATCGTCTTAAAAACTAATACACAGTTTTATTAAATTTATAATTGTCAAAAGAAGAATGCTCACTTGTAGGAAAGTAACTAAAGTTTATAGGTATTTTTATAGAATTAAATCGAGTCTCACAATTTCTTTTGATGAAAGATTTATAAAGGGAACCAATTTAAAAAGATAATTCTAAATAATTTGGTAAGAAACCAAATTAATTACAAGAAGGCATATTGCTGGATTGAAAATAAAATTATTTTACGTTGATTATTCTATATAGAATTTGCATTCCTATTTTAATATATTATTCTCTCTTACTATTTAATGACATTAATATATTTTGATTATTAGTAAGTAGGTAATATTGAATATAATATTACAGTAAAGACAACTATCATTATAGTTATGTTTTTAATATTTAAATTTTAAGCATTTAATGTTGTGACGCATCTAAGTGTAGGAATACCTATATGCTGGAGTAGTTGATTGTAAAGTATTGAATAAAAAACATAAAGCAAAATATATAGGTTTTTACACACATTTAATAAAATCAATACAAATTTAATAAAATGAATAATATAATGAAGTAAAAATAAGAAAGTTATTATGAACATATTATATCAATTCTTTAAAATAAAGTTTAAAAAAATAAATAAAGATACTACTAGATACGTCTGGATAGGTTAGATATTCCTGGATACGACTAGTTGGAAACTGCCGGGTGGACTACTTTATTAGCTAAAAAATGTTACAGTTGTTTTATTTTAAAAAACACTTTCAGTATGTACATGCTGGTTGATATCCTGAACGTCTGGCAGCGGACTGTATTTTTTGAATGGGCTGGCAAGTGCTGGACAGCCAAGTGTGGATAAATCCAGAAATCAGAAAATGAGTAACTTAAAAAATCGCTTCTTCTTGGTCTTCCTTGGTGCTTTGCAAATGCCTAGCTACCCCATACCCTGGTGCAGATCTCGATGATGTTTCCCGAAGTACACAGCACTCCCGAGAAAGATTTTGTTTGTCACGGGCAAAGCGAAAAGTGACGAACACGCATGTAACACGGATAAAAATTTTGGTTAAAGATATTGCTCGTAAGATACGTTAATAATCCGACCCATCGCAGCATGTCCCTTTTTGTGCAACTTTGATTCCTGCTCTATACTTTGCCAATGCTTTGGCCATTCGCGATGTCTTTTACTCTTTCCCACCCATATTTTAAGCGTCACAATGGTGCGGATTCGCTTCCACCTTAGCTATGTGGCCAAGCATTGGCCAACTTGTAGAGCGGGTATGAGTATTGCGCAACTACCCAGAAAGGTTTATGGGAACTCGTCGCAAAAGTCAGCGGTTTCGAATGTTTTCTTACGCGGACCCCTTGAAGACTTATAGTGTCTTAGGCAAAGGGGCGTTGGGTAGGACTGGGGGGGGGGGGGGGGGGGTTAGAAGACAGGTTGGAACTCTCTATGTTCCGCAGGTAAAAACTTTGTAAGATGATATGCAGTTATTAAATATCGGCTTTATAATTGTTTATGTTGCTTTATTTCGAAATCTTATTGATTTTATTACCAATTTTATTACCCATGATATATATACATATAAAACTATCGACGCCCAGAGCGAGCAAAAACTTCCTTACCCTACAATATATGTAAACATGGAAAGGAGTTTTAAGCAATACAACAATACAAAGACAAGACAACAATATGAAAGACAAGACAACAATATGAAAGACAATTTTATTTATATGCACGTTTGCGAAATTGCGAACATTGATTATATAAAGTATTAGGTATAGTACAACTTGGCCAATGGGATTTGGTTACTATGATATATAAAGTGTAGATGACACGTATATTTCCAAAATTTAGTTATATGTTCGATATTTTTTATTTTTTTTAAAATTTAATAACCATTTTTTTTAAAAATACAGCTTTGTGTAAAATCCAGCCAGGCCTAAGGCTTACCTGCTAGAGATTATGATAGGGTGACTTTCAATGCAACTTTAGTGGCCTTTTTGAGCATATTATGATATATCTGCTCCATTATCTGCTACACTACTAAGGATTAGTTGGCACAGAAATCCACCCCCTTAATAATATTTACTTAAAAAGATGAACGTACTTAATGCTAAAAATAAATAAAATAAAATATGAATCTTATTCGTATCATTAAAATTTACGCTTGTGTTTCACTTTCACTTATTTTAAAGCTAACTATTTTTAATTCTTTTTTTTGTGTTTTTGTACATTTTTTATAAGTTTTTAAATTTAAAGGAATTTTGTTGAATAAATTAGGGATTAACCAATTCAATCTTCTTTTGCCATAAAGGTTGCGAAAAGGAGGGACGAGTAGCCGTTCATTTTGTATCTGTCTAGTGCTGTGTTTATGTTGGACATAAATTCGGAACTCGTCAGTCTCGAAATATTGAACTGTCAATCTATAAATAAATAATACATGAGCTGGTAATATGTCACAATAATTGAAAAGTCCTATCTGGTCGTTTCTGAATTTATTTCGAATCTTGTTTGGAATTATTATTTTAAAAATACGGTGTTGTAGAGATGTGATGCGCGATATATACGATTTAAATGTGTTGCCGTAGGTTGTAATTCCATAAGCAATAATAGATTCGACCAGGGCAAAATACAGACTTCTCAGCTTATTGTGTTTGAGAATGTATTTTAAGTGGTAGATTTTTATAATTATTTGAATAAGTTTTTTGCAAATGTTATTAATGTGCACTTCCCAGTTGAATTTTTTATCAATCGTTAGTCCAAGGTACCTTTCAGCATCGACTTTTTTAATATGCTCACACCGACAGTCCCGTTGTGGATTATGTAGACAGTTATGCGTGTGGAATTTAATTGCAAAGCTACTTCCTCGTTCTCTTGCCTGTGATGCCGACTTCCGTGGTATAACAGTATGGCGGCGCGCCGTAGATGGCGCTCTAAACCACAGACATATAAGTGCTAGACCGCGCAACTAGCCTACAAATGAACGGAATATAAAGAGACGCCTTTCCATGTCATATTGACATGCAAAGGGCGCCGCAGTCCGCATAGATTCGAACTAAAATACCGTTATCCGATAGAGGCCGCACAAATCTATGGCCAGACGGTAGGATGGAGAAATTCACTCAAATCTAGTAGTAAGGGAGCGAGGTTACCCGCTCTGTCCTCTTCTCAGTACCTCACTGTAATACTTTGTACTCTTACGGGCCATTAGCGTTGCTTGACTGTGGACTTGTACACAAAAGTCTTTAACGCTCATTCCATGGGAGATAGAACGATTCAAGATCGTTAAGGATTCTCCCGTTGTGATCACATAGAAGACATAGAAGTTATATGCAGATTACCTAATAATATTTATTATCCAGTTTGTGATCGCTAACTTGCAAATAGGATTTATCGCATTCTATGCTTGTAGCCTGAATGTGTCAATTGTGTCGAATATCACTCCAAGGTATGTCGGATATTTATTATTTTTGTCAGTCTACGAAGTCTGCGTTTTTTTTTACATTTAATCATCTGAACGAGACTGATACGCGAGAGAGGATAAAAAAAACCGTGGGAAAACCTGTTACCAGCCGGTGGTTTTCCCGCGTCTAAAATATGATCGACGATCAGTCGTATTATAAATTACCGAACGATTCGTGATTGGAATGAAGAATATTTTTCATGAGAATCAATACGCAATCTTGATGGGTTCCAGGCAAGCTAATGTGCGGTCTGGGATTTCAGATAATAAGAAATCCGTTTTCCCTCGCGACGCATACCTAAAAAAACATTTATTTTGTTTACATGGCGGGGAATTCGATAGGTACGCTTTATCGTTATATTATCACAATTCTGCAAACGGTTGGCCACATACAAAACCATAAAAAATTACAATAAATGTTGTGTATTTGCCATCCACCCCCCCCCCTCTCGTTTTCTGCAACAGCGCTCTGTACCGTTTGGGGGTTAATGGGCCCTTGCTGAGTTGGCCACGAAGACCTATTCTGTTCAGGCTTGGTCACACTCACGGTTCAACACCTATCCGACGGCCTCCACGCACGAAGTGCGAGCCTGGGTAGGACTCTGGCCTTATGGTCAGTTTTCCCTGGGAATCAACCTTCTGGCGCTCCTGGACCGTCTGCGCACCGTGCGGCGTAAGCCAATCGAAAGCGAATCGCCAATAGAGCGGGGGTGGTCAGCACCTTACGGCGACTGCTCTTGAAACGACCATTGGCTACCCGATTCCGGGTGAAGATCCGAGTGAAGATCCGGGCAAAGGATGCCGTGTCGAGAGACCGAAGTAATCTGGTCGCAACGGAAAGTAAGGGCGAAAGTGTATACCCGCTGGGTAACATTCCTGGTTATCTCACGAATAAGGCGTTGGTCTCTTACGGGCATGTGGCGGAGCTTGACGGTGGATTGTGTTGTCCTTCGCGGTGGAGTCTTCTGCGCTCACCTCACGGGAGATAGAACAATTATTTCGTTTAATCGTCCTGAGGTGATGAGTTCGCCCGTTGTAGTTGACAACTCTACTTGTACCTTTCTGTGGTGGCGGGCTTATTCCTATTAGTTGAGAACTCTAAAGTGCGCTTACATAATATCCATTCTTTTTTCTACACTAACGACATACTTTTTTCTTTCCTTATCGGGGGTTTCGCTTTACATATTCGCGCGAAATGACACGTTGCGTTTACAATTTGTATGGGTGCGTAAAATGGGACGTATTAATTGAGTGAAATTCCGAAATGATTTAATTGAAATGAGAAATGCGTGACACGAGCTCCCGCCTGCGTTTCGCGAAGCCCGTCACTTCCGGCAATTAGTGGCTGTTAATCAAGTGAAATTAATTAACAAACGAGTGCTGTTCGGGCGACGCGACGGCTGAAGACATCGTCTCTACGGCTTAGCAGTAGGCACTGCTACTACAACTACTTAAGGCTTACTGTATAAATGAGCCGAAATATTCTTTTACTCATGTTCTTTCCGATACCGCTTTCGACAGCTAAAGCGATAATTTCACTAATTCGGGATCTTATATGCACAATAAGACTAACGTCAACAGTCGAGGTTTCAATTTAAAGTTTGTCCAGACCATGCATCAAGCTGTACTCTAGTAAGTTGTATATAAAACTTTTATGTACACCCTAACGAGTATGTAAATTCTAACTCTGTAAATTCCAATAGTACTGTCTGGCCAAACACATTGCAATTTATTTGGCCATCTATAATATCATTGATAATTAACGGTTTTGTAATAAGAACTAATTAATTATAAAACCCCATTAATTAACCATTGATAACAAACAATAGAATTCAATTATTAGTGTCGTCTATCGCATTTATATTTATCCTGATTACATAGCAGAAATAAAACGGAAATATTATAATGCGATCTATTAGGCTATATGAAAATTCAAGCGCGTAATTGTTACGTATTTATTCATGTATACCAAATTAAAAATTGACATCCTATGTAAATAATATTACATAGTTGTGGAATTTGATACACAGATGCCTTGTTGGATCGAAATCACATTGTGAAATTTTGTATGTTATAATGTATATACAAGCAGTGGAAATAATATTTAAAATCCACCGTATTTAAGACATATTTTTTGGGAAAATACACCATTTTAGTAACAACTAAATCTGTCAACTGCAATACAATGGGCGAACCCGTCACCTCAGGAAGTTTCAACGATATTCAATTGTTCTATCTCCCGTGAGCTGAGCGTAGAGAACTTGTGACGAAACAGTCCACCGTTAGGTTACAGTCCATAGTTACGCCACTCGCCCGTAAGAGACCTACGACTTACCGCAAGATAACCAGGTTAATCAACGAGCGGGCGACAGTCTCGCTCTTACTTCCATTTGCAACCATATTACTACGGTCTCCTGACTAATACAAGTTCGAGGTCGCTTGCGCGGTTGTCATCCTTACGTAGCGGTGATACGGTGTCTACCGAATCTATCGCAGATCACGGCATCGTTTTCCTGGCTATTCACCTGAAATCGGGTAGCCGAATGGTCGTTTCAAGGGCAGTTTCCGTAAGGTAACTATCCCCGCTCTATAGGAAAAAATACTGTTTCCAGACTCCTGTCTGGGATCAATATACTGTTTACGACTCACGGGAGATAGATAGATGAAATTTTGTTAAACCTTCCTGAGGTGACGGGTTCGCCCGTTGTAGTTGACAGATCTAGTTGCTTCCAGACTCCGGTAGCGAACGATTTGGTGCAGCTTGGGCAATAAGTTCCAATTTGTTCTCGGATCGGCCCTAATCACAATTCAGCTCCTATTCAGAAACCTTCTCGTGTTGGAATTGCTGAAGGAGTCTGGAGACTATGGAAGTATACTCTCTCCTAAGCAGCGGGGATGGATGTTGACCTGTCGTCAACCACTCTTGAAATTACCATTAGGCTACCTGATTCTGAGTTTAGAGCTGGGCAAAAGATGCCTTCAGTCCGCGATAGATTCAAACCGAATCACCGCTGAACATACGGCAGGTAGAGATCTCGCAAGTGACTTCGGACCCGTGACTAGTCGGAAGGTTGGAGGTATCCTGATGGTTAATTCCAGACAGAGATATGTAAGGGGGCGAGGCTACCCGCTGGGTAGCTTTTCCGGTGCCTCGCCGTAAGGCGTTGGTCTCTGACGGGCATGTTGGCATAGCTAGACAGCAGATTTGTATTATATCTAAGTCTTCTACGCTCATCCCAAGGCTGAAAGAACAGTCTGGGGTAACGGGTTTGCTCATTGTAATCGACACCGCTCTACTGTTTTCAGACTCCCCCAGCTGTAATGCACAATCAATTGGCTGACACTGCACGGTGCGCAAACCATTCAAGAGCGCCTGAAGGTTGACTGCTAAGGGAAACTGGCCCGTAGGCTAGAGTCTTATCCGGGCTCTCCCTTTTGCGCGGGGGCTGCCGGATGGGTGTTGCCCCGTGAGTTTGGCCGACCTTACACATAGGTCTTAGTGACCAAACGGCAACAGGGCCCACTAGCTCCTAAAATACCACGGAAAATACTAAAAATATACTATGAATTGGCGTGCAGGGGAGGTTGAATTGGCGCTGGTTGGTGGGGCAATGGGAGTTGTCGGGGGGAGGGGCATGTCTACTTGCCGGGAAAATCTTGGGGTGACACAAAATATTTTTTTTACCCATGTGTATATTAATGCCACTCTTCGTTTTTTGGCTACGACAAGTACGTTACGGCTGATTTACAAATTAGCCCGTTATATGCCCGGGCTTTCGCAATAAATTTCACCTGCTCGGCTGCATAATGGAACGGAGCGTTTGGAACTGTGCGCCGCGGCGCTGGAGAATTGTTCGCGCGCAGCAACTTTGACTTTTGGCGCGCCCACGCCGCGCCACCTGTCAAATTGACGACCGAATTGGCACCATTTCGCAAATCTAACCAGCCCGTCTGTCAAGCGCGTAACTCACTCTTTTTCCCCTCGTCTATTTCTCAGCTAGAGACCGCAGATGTGGCAATTCGCTACGATATGGATTTTTCTGACATTGCTTGTCTTATTTCAATTATGTATTTCCATTTTCCATTTAGTTAAAGGTTGAATTTCGCAAATAAAAAGCTTTAGGATTTACGTATTTTTAAAAAAAAATATTTAATTCAGGAAACACACAATGAAATCGAAGACTATCGCGGTTGTTCGAAATAATAAATAGGTTCAAAAACGAATTTACCGTGTGAAGTTTATTATACCGCCTTTGGTCAATGTAAACTGAAACTCCATCAACCCATTGTTCCGCGGGTAGACGCCAATACGCCAAAACTTCGGGTGCTGCAAATTTCAAGCGGCAAATTCGTTTTTAAACCTGTTTAAACGGAGATATACAGCTGTTTCAATACATTAAATACAAAATTATTAACTTTCAAGAACGAAGATAATTATTAATGTTATTAAAATTACATGTTTCCATTTAAACATTTCATATTTAAAAAAGAAAATACACACAGTAGGAGGTTAAGTAAATAAATTTAAATTGAATACGCGGTATACAAACATGTTATTTAAATATATTTATGAAAACATGTTATTATTATCTTGGATGATCTTGGATGGCGTCGCTCCCAATTATCTTACTGGCAGATTTCCTGCATTATAAGCTCATGGACACCCGCTGAGATCAAAATATAACCTGCTAATCTCTATCCCTATTAACAGCACCGAGTTTTTGTCATTCTCTATCACCGTGCATGGAGCCCGTTTTAGGAATGCTATGCTGAAACTGTCAGAAACGTGCCCAGCATAACAAGTTTAAAAAACAGACTACGAGAACATTTGAAATCCTCCACACAAATTCCCTTTCCCTTCCCCTTCTCCTCCATTTTAAACCTTAGCGCCTTTATAGGTGTTAGATTATTTTGGTGTGGCAAATTCTGTGCCCACTAAGAGTTAAATATATATTTATTTCTATCCTCTTTTTTTGTATTTGTCACTTTTTATAGATTAAGTTATGTAGCATCTACATGCAAATAATGTTGTTACAATAGTATAGGTTAGCTCTAAAATATTTCCTGCAGGCAATAAGCTCGCCTTTTAGTACGAATAAAGCGTTTTATTATTATTGTTATTATTATTATTTTAAAGTAACATGTCAACACCTAATACCTACCTAATAACTGAGAGAGAAATGTATAATATCAACAAATTAAAATTAGATGACTGACAATTACCACCTTGATTTTATTTATATAACTTGTTTTTTTTTACCATTTTATTGATTATTATATTATTATTATTATTTCAAATTGCCTCCGATAATCAATCGTATTTCTTAGATGTAGGACCATTAAATTATATTTCATGACAACTCAAACTGTAGTTTAAAGTATCTAATACAACTACAGCCGCCGTTGTCCAGTCTACCCTGGACAACGGCGGCTGCAACGTCACCGAAACGTCGGGTGCTACAAATTTCACGCGGTAAATTCGTTTTCTATCCCTATTTATAATGTCAAACAACCGCGATAGTCTTCGATTTTATATCTAATACAACTATTATTAATTGTGTAGTGAGTCTCTTAGGAAATATGTAGTATCCATTTTAAAGTTATATTAAACATAGAGTAGTTGAATACGTAGAAAAAAATACATGTAAATACGTAAAAAACTAAATAGAAAAAATATTTAAAAAATGTTTTAAAAAATCTAAATGGCTACGTGTCATTTTTATTTAATACACTGTTAAAAATGAAATAAACGATAAGACGTACAGATGTGAAACATTCAGAATCACAAATAAAAATCTTTAATAATTACTAAACATAGGAAATAGTCCTAGTTATAATAATAGTCGTAAAATAAGCACAATATCAAAAATCCATATAAGTAAAATGTTAAAAATTAAGAATAGGTAAAAAAAATTAAGCCATAATGGTAATAAAAATAAATATAAATAATCATAAAAAGTAATCATAAACATAATTAAATAGTAATAAAAATAATACATAATTCACATCATAACATATTTAATCGATTATAAAGAAAATAAAAAATCAAAAGCAGTAATCAAGAAATGAAAATCAGTTTATTGCCGTCTTTGAGCAGCCACTTCTTTTCAATCACTTCTTTTTTTGACGATTTGCTAAGTGGATGTCTCTTTTAGATGAACCGGGAGGAAGTTAATAGGACAATAATAATGACTCAAATAGCTTTACATTAAAATATAACCTATTACTTTTTTCACCTCATTTCTATTAAGTTGAAGTAAGTGTTGTGTAATTTTAAATTTTAATTGAATAATCTTATCGCAATAGAACGCATTGAAAGAGAAATAAATGAGAAAATTTTGATTCGAAGAGTCTCGAAAATTTTACATGCAATTACTATTTCTGTATTTCTATTTTTGAAGCATGAAAGGGGACATTTATTTCTTATGCATATGTCCCTGATTGGCACCGAAGTAAAGCCCCATCGAATGGCTAACGGCCCACTAATCCCACGCGTCCTGCCGACGCTGTTGCTTTTAGCGTTCGTGTTTGTGCGAGAACTAATTGGCGGGTTTTTCGGATGAAGCGTCAACTGAACGCGGCGCATCGACTATTTCAGGCGCAGCTTTTCAGGCTTTCAGCGCCGACTGAATCCGATGAAATGTGACATCAGCGAGAATGCGTGATATGCGCCGCAGACTGGACAAATTTGCCCAATTAAAAATTGTGTGCCGCTTTTGCGCCGGGCACCAGCAGATATCCGGTTGCATCCGTGTTACGCCACTATGAAAAATAACACTGCCCAGAAATATAACATTCAGCATAGCTTATTCTTAGGGTCATTCCGAGCTATAGATAATATAAGATCTACAGACCTTATTGTGAGCCCTAAGTAAACTAATAATACTAAAAACTCTTCATTCATTCATTTTTAACAGATGAGGGGAGCTTGTCACCACCTAGTAATATTAAACAGGTAACTTTTTGTATAATAACTATTTATTGTATAATAACTTTTTGTATAATAACACACAAGAAAATTAAAATTCTCAAATGTCCAAAAAGTACTTATACATATATGACCAGGAGGAGGAAGCTTTTAATGGAAAGATGAATGAAAAGAATTGATTACCTACATATGAGAGAGCTAGTATTATTTAAGAGATTCTAAGATAGCTTTAAAAGATTCTAAAGAGGGTCAGTGTCTTATTATAACTGGAAGACCATTCCAAAGTCTTGCAGTAGCGATGCGTAATTTTGTTTCTCGGTCGGAGCCTATTCCATTCGCAAATAGATTCGAAGGAGTGAGTTCTATTCCGAATTTGAAACCGACCTAACGACTAGGCGATCCATTCAAAAGAACTAACGATTCCATTCCGAAACACCCGCCACTCCGACTATAGTATCCGCAGTACAAACTGGCGACTGGGGCAATTAGAGACAGCATAGGAATGGTGCCATGTCGATAAAATATTTATCTATACTAATATTATATAGAGGTAAAGTTTGTGATATTGTAGGATGTAATCTATGGATCTACTGAACCGATTTTGAAAATTCTTTTACCAATAGAAAGCCACATTATTTGTGAGTGTCATAAGTTATATATTAATCCGAAAAATGAAAAGACTTTTTCGTGGTAGTCAGATTTGCAAAGTAAGTCGGAGAATAAGCGGTCGAATTAACGTTTCTAACTAACACTGCCTTAACGATGAGAGATATATGATTAAGTTCTAGAGAAAAGTTGTAGAGGTTGATAATGCCTACAAAAAAGTCAGCGACAGCATATGTCTAACTTTTACATTTTATTAATTATGAATTCTTATCAAAATAAGTAAATTTATCGTCTCAAGTGTGTAAAACAAAAGACATTTCCCTTTTACTGCATAAATAGTTAAAGAGATAATACGACATAGGTATGGAACCGCGACCGTATCGTAATCTATCCTTCTATACTAATAATATAAAGAGGTAAAGTTTGTGACGTTGTAGGAAGTAATCTCTGGATCTACTGAACCGATTTTGAAAATTCTTTTACCAATAGAAAGCCACATTATTTTTGAGTGTCATAGGCTATATATTAATCCGAAAAATGAAAAGACTTTTACCTGCTAAAATTAGATAGATAGATAAAATTCCTAGATTTAGCCAAAAGCGGTGAGTAAATAACGTAATAGGTGGTAAGTAGCTAACCGATTAGGACTATTAATTGTGGTAACCGTAACAGTTCGATTTCGACATTTTATGACATTTTAACGACACTTTTGCCAAATTAGTTTTCGTCTACTATAATTATCGTGCGTATTATGTAGGTCATTAGGCATTATTGATAACAAAATATTCTGCTATAAAAGGCCTAATCTCAAAGAGCATAACTTATTCGTTATATAAACTCTATTTGTGAATCTACATCATGATGAAAGATTTTTACAAAACTAATTTGACCAAGTTAAGAAGTGATGTTAACCAGCAAAGCCGGCATATCATTCTCAACATTTATAAGTGGTTGCATAAGTTGAAAGAAGACCCTGATGTCGTAAGGAAAATGGATTTTCAACAACCAAGAAAGTTAGCAGCATTAGTTTGTGGAACGAGCGAACGAACTCTAGATCGAATTCGGAATCGAATTCAAAAATCTCCAGAACGAAGACCTGGCCAAATCACATATAATTGACACCCATTGTCATGTTATTAATCTAGAAGACGATAGTGACAGTGAAGACGAATATGAATAGCTTGCTGACTTTCTTTGTTTAGTTTTAATTCTTTTTGTATAACAATTATTTTATTATCAAGTATTATAAATTTGATACTTTTATATTTTTATTTTAATAATTCAATATGAATATTTATATTTTTAACTTATTTAATATTTATCGTAATGAAACAATACTGAAATATTATTTATTTCCCTCGTTTCATTACTTTATCGACATTCCTTTTGAATGCGTAAACCTACCTACACCACGGTTACAGGTATCGCTCCATAAGACCGTGCAAGTGCGAAAGAGATAGCACGATTTCGATGATAAATTACCTGACTCGCCACTTTGTAATGCGGATAGTATAGTCATTCTATTCCAAAAGATTGACCTTTCCGACTAGTCATTCCATTCCAAAAGACCAGCCACTCCTACTGATTCCATTCTAGCGGACCCGCTACTCCGATTAGCCAGTACATTCAGAAATCCGTCTTAATCTGGTAGTGAGGTCGGGCGTTCAACAGTGGCGTGACCAGTGTTGATGAATGGGGCAAGCCCGACATACCTTTTTGTGTTTTTTACTCATTTTATATTAAAAAAAAGTGGTACCTCCTAACTCTTCAACCTTCAGTTTGAAATTTACTGCTTGTGTCATAGATTCAATAGAGAACACTGAAGGCATGCTACTGCTAGACAGAATTTAACATATACTTTTCAGCAGTCGCATACCATGCCGTTTTATTTGCTTGAGCGAGTGAAATCAAGTTAAGGCAGAACTCACCACAAGGGACAATTTCCTCCATTGTTTATCAGGCAATAAAAACTACAAATCAATTGAAATTATACAATAAAAAATCAGCTCTGTCACTTGTTCAAATCAAACGGAACTAAATAAGGAACATGCTCGCATTCTACTTCTATAACGCAAGCCTGGCCTATTCGTCAATACAAAAGTCGTATAGATGTTTGCGTATTTTGCCATAGGTTAGAATGAGAGGACCAATGATTTTGATAGCCCCGTTTCAAGCCCATGTGTGCGAGCGAGATAACTACCCGAACTCAGCTCGGTATGATTTCAGCGAATTGGCGCACTGTCGATAAGCTGTGTTGTCGCGTGAAGCGATCTGTGCCCGCTAGATAGCGATAGGCGCTCGAAAATTCATTCGTTAGTTTACCGATCTTTATAAAAAGATTCGTAAGAGATAAAGGCAAGCCGGGCTTTTCGGCTTGTACGAAGGAACCGCCACTGGCGCTCAACTCCCTCCGATGTAAATTCCTGGGATGGCGGGTTCGCTGTTGTAAGTGAAAACTTACAAGTGTGCCCGTAAAGAGAGAAAATGTTACTTTGCCAAAACGGCGGAAAATAATCGTCTAGCTCCATTCGGTAAGAATTCTTTTTCCTTCAATTAAAAAGCCCGTTCGGATGATTAAATTAATCATGCCTATTTCCAGATCAATTTGCCGTACTTTGTATCTGCATACTATTTAATTATGTTATGCTTGTTATATTTAGGTGTCATAGGGGGCTTCGCGATAAATGCGTGAATCGAGCACGTTCAAGTTAATACAATCAAATACGTGAAATAGGTGGTATCGTCAGCTAATCCCTGTGTAATGCTCGCAAACAGCACGGATATGAATCAGTGTCAGAACCGGCGGCGGTCTTAAGGCAAAAAATGATCGCCGCACTCGGCCAGGTCGAGAGTCGGCGCCATAATTCAGCTTAAGTGACCGGCCATAAGAGGATTTCTTTGCGTTTCTTCGCCTCACTCTGCGAAACTGTCCGTCTGTTTCCTAACTTGTTTCACGGCGCGTTTGTGGGGAATTCACACTTAAGATTTGCTTACGTTTTGCTTTTGTTGAATATCGCGATCTTCTATATACATGCGTCTCTGATACACCAATGACGTATATTGTCGAGCATGTAAATATGTCGATCAGTGTCTGCTCGTAATTATTGGGAAAATATTGGGGTACATCTCGTCGTTCAAATCAATAATGCACACAGATCGGAAGTTCGAAAGTCACTTTATCAGTCGATACAATGATAGTACAATCGGTACAATGATGACGGACACATACGCTCTGATTTTAATGGATATTTCTCAAAATAAGAAACGAATTAAAAAACGCGAAGAATGGACTAAGGATTTGCTTAGAAAGAGACGGATATTAACCAATATAAATTTAATGACTGAATTAAAATTGAAACCCAAAATTCGCAACTACCTACGCATGGTTCAAAGTTCAAAGTTCAAAGTTTATTTATTCTAAAAAACCCGGTAAGGGTATAGAACTTACAATTAATAAATACATTTTTTATAATATTCATATTTTAAACATATCATATATCTGGCAAAAATAAAATTAAATCACGTTAGAAATCTGAAAGTCAATAAACTATACAAAATCATCCATTACATTGTCTAAATATTAAAAAGATCATTTAGAAATATCAAAAATAAAAATACCAAATCCAAAAATAAAAAAATAAAAAAGTATAAATCTTTAAATAAAAAAAACAATAATAATAATAATAATCAAGGAGTCCAATTTGGAAAGCATCAAATAATAATCAGAGTAAAAATATAAAAATAAAAGCAATAATTCCTAAATCATGTTACATAATCAGTAAGTAAATTGTCTATAAAATGAAGTGTTCAGAATAGGATTAAAATGGAAGTTAAAAAAAATAAAAAATAAATAAAATAAACAAGTAGTCAATCAATTGTGAATATAAAATTTTAAAAGTCCGTGCCATATAAACATTTTTGCAGTAAAAATTCCTTGGTAAGTTTTTTGAATAGTGTATATGTTTGTATATTTTTTAATTCATCTGGTAACCTGTTATAAAATGTTATGCTTCTGTATTGAGTTGTCCTTTGAAATTGTGATGTTGCAGGTATAGAATTATGAGTATACATCGATTTGTGCCTTGTATTGTGGGAATGTATGTGGGCAAGAGTTTGGTGCTTTCCTTTATTTTTATAGAATTCACACAGGCTTTCGTGAATAAGTATGGTATAAACGGTGGGGATCTTTAGTTCACGAAATACTGGTTTGCAAGATTCTCTTCTATTTAATCCGCGTATTGCTCTCACGGCCCTTTTTTGTAAAATGAATACCTCTTTAATATCAGTGGCATTTGCCCACAATAAAATCCCATATCTCAAGTGGGATTCAACCAGAGAATAGTATGCACTCACAATTTCCTTTTCGTCCAATATTTTTCTTAATCTGGATACCGCATAGCAAGCTGAACATAATTTTGACTTAAGCTGGTCTATATGGGTTTTCCATGACATATTTTCATCGATGTAAATTCCTAGAAATTTAGTCGACTTGGCAATCTCGATAGAATAATTTAACGCTAACTGTTTTTCTTTTTTATTTGAGAAGTTTATCAGCACTGTTTTGCTTAAATTTAGCGACATCTGGTTCGCTCTAAACCAATCATTGACTTCAAAAAGTCTTTTGTTTATTAATTCCTCCATTTTTGTTCTACAATCACTTTCAAAAATACACGTGGTGTCATCTGCAAATTGGACAGTTTTGGCACAAGTTATGTTAGTTGCTAAATCGTTACAATAGAGATTGAAGAGGAGAGGTCCTAATATTGAGCCCTAGGGGGCACACCGATGTTTACTATTTCACATCTCGATTGCTCAGCCTTTTCCTCAATTCCATCAATTATTTTAATCTCCACCACTTGCTGCCTGTTTTGTAGGTACGATTTAATGAGTGAATTAGCCACATGGACGAGGAAACATAAAAAAAACACTATTTCCTTCCTTAGTTTAAGAAATATGCCTTAAGTACTCGTCATGATAACGCGGCGACGCATTCCCATTGAGAGTAGATATGATTATACAGCCACCGAAAATTATGTGCCAGTTATATGTATTTAAAAAAATGTATTTGGCATATTAGCAACTAGATTTCAAATATTTTATTGACAGTTTATTGTGGAGCCCGAAAGAATTGATTCCATAGTAATGGCCGTGGTATTTATAGTCGGTGTATAGTATATTCAATGGAATTGTGCATAGAAGCCATAGTATTCCATAGTAAGTGCGTACTGAGCGCTGCTGTGCGCGCACTGACGGCCGCAAGCTACACACACACCGGCCCGGCCTTCGGCCTCCACGGCCATCCGGAAATTTCATTCGATGAGAGGCTGCCTGCGGCCGCGCCTTTAGTCCGGGATTTCCTGCTACACACGTCGGGTTTGGACTGACGGGTATGACCGGACACTCCAGGCCTCTCCGGCCGCCTCATCGTGTGTAGGGCCTATTATAACTAGCGGAGCTATACGATAAATTGTGTTTTTTTTTCATTAACGAAGCGATGACCTATTGTCCGGTTCCGCGCAGTAAATATCCGTTTACTTTCGACTAAATTTTCTTTTTTTTGGATGGTATTTTGTTTTTTTATACCATCATAATAATATATTTATATCGCTCTTTGTATATCTAAGTATTTACACACTTTCATTTATACTCCGCCTATATACAGAATGAGTTTTAATTAACCGGCATTATTGATAGGGGTGAATCAGTACGAGCAAAAAAGCAACTTTTAGTAATAAAAAAAATGGAAAAAACAAAAAAGAAATCAAAAACAAACAAAAACTTGTTGCCTATTGGCAACATCTTCTAGGTGGACATTTATAGCATCACGCAGTCAAACAATCCCATCCAAGTAGTAACCGCGCCCAACGCTGCTTAACTTCGGTAACGATGAGGAGAACCGTTGTCAACGTGGCTACGGACGCTACGCTATTATGTAAACTAGGGTTAATTACAAGTCGTTATTTGTATCAACAGATCAACTAAAATAATCGTAAAGTAAAAACCATTCAAGTATCTATGATCCAATATCACAGCCAGAAAGTAGAAACGCATCTTATGAAATTAATCAGAACACCAACAGGTACAATGAAGGAATGACAACGGCCCAGGCGCCAAATCTTATCTTTTACCCATACACTGAGTATATATTTCTGTATTGCTTATTGACTGTACCTGTTCTATCCATAAACTTGTTTAGTTAACCCCAACAAAGAAATTTCGACTGCCCAGGCGCCAAATCTAAGCTGACACCCACATACTGATCATCTATCTCTATCTTACCTATTGGCTATTTCTTTTTAACACGCTTTTATTAGGTCGACCTGTATGGAACTATGTAATGGAATCTATAGTAACTAATTTAACCATATTCCAAGGATCGTAGCGTCATGAAAATTGGCAGCTGTATGTAGTTCTGATGACATTACAATAATATGGTACTGTCTAACTGATATGATGATGGAGTCGGACGATATGAACTGGAACTTCATGATGGAACATCGTATCATAGCTGTGTTTGGACTTGTTAGAAAAGTCTTGGAATGAACTTTGACCACGATTAGGTTACAAGGTTTTCATTGACGGCTGAAGACCGCTCTTGGACGTGTCAAAATAATTGGGTTAGGTTGTATGTTTCGTTACTACTCTTTACTGAACATACATAGGTAGTCAAGAATTAACTACTAGATTGTCAAAATATAAATTTAAATAATCAAAATAGAAGCCTAATATTCGAAATTTAAATTCTAAATGTCAACATATATTTTGAAATTTTCTCAAAAATAAATAATAATTAAATAATAAATTTAGTGAATATAGTGTAATTCGACGGTTAAGTAACCCGACCAGGTTGCCACAAGCCTAGGAAATGGAAATATTTTCCTGAAAGTGTGGAGCTCGCCAAGACGTGTGACCGACGTGGCGGGTATCGGGCTAAATACCTCCAATCATGATGAACAGTACAACCTTATGACATCAAGGAGACAGCTGGACCTGTCTGGATGTGGTTTTTACGTGCATTTATAAAAGCGTGTTTTTAGCGTTTTCTTTAACTATTAATTTATTTATCCATAAACTTATAGTAGGTAAGTGTCGAGATAGTATTAGTGTCCGACGCTAGGTGCCGTCCGGCGTTAGGGGACTTCCCACTATATACGTATAATTTTGGTAAATATAGCTGTGGAAATATTGAAAATTCCCATTTTCTTCCCGCGACACGTGCCACTAATTCGAGATATTATTTTTCAGCACCGTCAGACCAATAAAGGGTTTTGGGCCTTATTTTCATACTAGAAACTTTCCCCGTTATCTTTTATGACAATAACGACGGACTGGGACGAAGTTTTTTGACGGCGATCGGCCGAGTTTGTTAACATTTTTCTTTCTCAAGAGCTATGGAAATCCCGAATTCGATTGAAACTTTCCCAAACGTGGGTAAATGTAAATATAAAGAGCGTAAGTTAAGAAGCTTGTTATTTATATTGGTTAGAATATTTGGTATTTGACTGCGTACCAAAGTTTGCACCCAGGTTGGCATTTATCAGTGCCATATGTGTACCTACCTACCATGATATCGGATATTAGATTGCACCTCAGGAAGTTTTAACGATTAGTCGTTTTATCTCCCTGAAGTGAGCGCAGAAGACTTCGACAAAACAGTCCACCGTCAAGCTCCGCCACAGACCCGAAAGAGGCCAACGCCTTAACCGCGAGATAGCCAGGAGTGTTACCCAGCGGGCTTACACTCACGCCCTTACTTCCAATTGCGACCAGATTACTCCAGTATCTCGATTGGTTACGAGTTCGAGGTCGCTGCGCGGTCCTCTCCCGTACGAAGCGGTGAAACGGCGTATACCGAATCTATCGCGGACCACGGCATCCTTTGCCCGGCTGTTCACCCAGGATCGGGTAGCCGATGGTCGTTTCAAGAGCAGTCGCCGTAAGGTCCGCAACCACCCCCGCTCTATAGGAAACAGTACTGCTTCCAGACTCCCCCGACTGTTAGTCAGAGTGCGCAATCGATTGGCTTATGCCGCACGGTGCGCAGACCGTCCAGGAGCGCCAGAAGGTTGATTCCCAGGGGAAACTAACCATAAGACCAGAGTCCTACCCAGGCTCGCACTTCATGCGTGGAGGCCGTCAGATGGGTGTTGACTCGTGAGTGTGACCAACCCTGAATAGAATGGGTCTTCGTTGCCAACTCAGCAAGGGTCCCTTAGCTCCCGAATAATGTCATAGTACGTTTTGGCAACATGTAGGTGGCACTGATAGCTTTGTCCGTAGAAACCAATATCATTTTTTTGGCCATCTATAATAACATCAATAACGAATGGTTTCTTATGAAGGGTTGATTGATTATAAAAACCCATTATTTTACCAACGATAATAATAATAACATTCAATTATTAGTACCATCTATCGCATTTTTATAGGCTGATTACATAACAGAAATAATACAGAGATATTTGATGCCATCTATTTGACTTCTCGATTAAGGTTCTATCCTGGAAAGGACTCAGCGTCCCAGGCTATCATTCCGGTTGGTCAGTTTCCCGTGGGGAATTGAACTTCGACGCTACTGGGCAGTGTGCGCAGCGTGCGGCGTCAGTCGACTTCCAGTACAGTTGCAGTTCTAGTTGCACTCCGGCTAATAACTGCAGTCCGGGAACGACATACGATTTCCTAAGCAGCGGGGGTGAATGTTGACCTGTAGACTACAGTGAACCACCGCTGAACATATGGCAGGTAGAGGACCGCGCAAGCGAAATCGAGCCCATAACCAGTCCAAAGGCCGGAGTTTGGCCAAATTGGTAATAAAAGCGCGAGGTCGGCCCACTGGGTGCACATTTCCGGTGTCTCTTGGTAAGATCTTGGTTTCTTACGGGCGATGGGGTGGACCTAGTTATTGGACTGCCTTTCTATCAAGTCTCTACGCTCATCCTAGGTTTAAATAACGATTATATATCTTCATACCTTCCTGGGGTGACGGGTTTACCCGTTGTAGATGACCAGACTATCCTGTGCAACTGGGGTCTGGATTTACTGAGTCTGAAAACGTATGTTCCTATGGCGGACTCGAGGTGTCAATTGCGACGAACGAAAACGCCACCCTGGGAAATTGTCACGACTGTTGTCGTTCCTCATTTCTTGGAGTGAAAGAAAAACTTTGGCGGACCACGCCTTCCATTACGCTCTCAGAAAAAAATATTTCTGGCTACACCTTAGCATTCATCAACTTCCACGTTCAAGTTCTTTGCTGTGCATGCGGTCCAAATATCTATGCCATTGCCATTAGACGCCGTGAACATTTGATTGAATAAAAAAAACTCCCTCAACCCGTTTTCTGGCTTGTTCTTATATCCCATTCCTCCCTTCAATATTGAGTTGACATATGTGGGACACGGCCCGGTGGTTAAGTCGCCTGGTCTTACATCGTAAGGTTTCAGGTTCGATTCCCGGCTGGGTTACCATTTCCCATTGGCATAAAAATTAACGGAATTGTATTTAAATTCTGTCGATCGAATGCAATAACAAGACACACACTTACACACATGTTCACGCGCACCTTCTTATAAACACTTCATAGTAAGGTTGGTTGTAATAGATTGTCGTATTACAATAAACCCCCCCATTGTGAATGTCACAATAAAGGGAAAAAATAAACAAACAAACGTATGTCAAAATTTTGTATTTATTTTCTTATTATGTTATTATGTAATTATACTCATTTATTTTGACCACAACTTTACAAAACTTACACTTATTTTATATAAATTTCAACAGGGCGAGTGAGTGTGAGAACAGCGAGAACAGTGATAATTATCAATTTAGTTACCTACCATGGAATAGCAAATAATATAGTCTTACAAGTACAAAATACAATTGATTATCAGATGGAAAATGAAATAATCATAATATTATAATGGTCAAAAAAATTGTGAAAATGTCAAACTAAAGGAAGGAAATCATAATGGAAATTATCAATCACCTAATAAGATATCAATCACCTAAATAGATAATCACATAATATACCATTCTAAGGTAGTTTGGATCCCTAGCTTCAATGAACTCTGTTTGCAGTTATAATGTTGTGCGATTTAGGCGGCCCTCGGGAGGTGTGCACATCTGTGCAACTGAGGAATTACCGGGGAGCTCTGGAATCGTATGTTTCCTAAAACAGCGGAGGAAGATGTTGACGCGGTGTCACCTATCCTTAGAAACGACCTGTTGGCCAGCCGATCTCGAGAGAGTTGTGAGCAAAGGGCTAGACGGCGCTCGACAAATTTTCCGCTAACAGTAGATAGAGGTCGCAGGGCGACTTCATACTGAAACTGGACTAGAAAATGGAGAAATTCGTTCAAATCTGCAAGGCAGGGCGAAAGAGGTCCCACCGGGACTTCTTTTCAGTACCTCGTTCTTTGAGTTTGGCATTTGTTTGGATTGCGGCGAAACTAAAACAATAGGTCGTCGTCGCTAAAGGCTTTGCGACGTATTTCAGGATGTAAAGCAGACAGTAAAATCAGTTTCAGTATCCGTATTAATTTATTCATTCAGAATAGTCAGTAGAAGTATACCGTGAAAATTACTTGAAGCTATAAATAGGATAGAAAACTAATAGCCACTAAAATTTTACATATATTTATAAAAAGGTTGAGTGCAACCTCTTAAGTAGTTCAACTGCAGACACTGAACACCTAATTAAATAATTGTTAAATGATTTTAAAATATTATTATTATTTTTGTAAATTTATTTAAAATACTATACCTATATATTAATTTTTATTATGTTTTAACGTAAATTAATAGCTTATTGATAATTTTGATGACATTTTGTTACAAATTTGAATTAGGTAATTAAGATATTTCTTTTAACATTAAATGCGATTTTGTTTATTTATATAAATTATAGATTTCATGATTAATTGATAAATGATGACATAATTAACATGACAAATGATGATTATAATTAAAATAAATTATTTACCTTAGAACAGGCGGCAGTCTAGTTAGGTTATGACTTTCGTGTATTGTAGCTATTGATAATTTAAAATCAATAAATTGAGTTTGTTTTTTTTTCAAGCTAAAGACCTCTAACAGAATATATTTACAATAGTCGGTATAACATCCTGAGATGGAGAGCTAGCCAGCAGCAATAGACAAACTCAACTGTCACTATACATCTACTCTATGTCACTGTCACTGTCACTGTCTAATCCTAGATAACGCCGGTTACAACATCGCCGTAACGTCGGGTGTTACAAACTTCACGCGGTAAATTCGTTTTTATCTTATTTTTATAGTCAAACAACCGCGAC
Organism: Micropterix aruncella; assembly: GCA_944548615.1. NCBI lineage: Eukaryota > Metazoa > Arthropoda > Insecta > Lepidoptera > Micropterigidae > Micropterix > Micropterix aruncella. The sequence goes on from OX155961.1 coordinate 18,866,759, forward strand.
AGTCTTAGATTTCATATTGCAGCTGTCACGACGCGAAAAAGATTTTCGTTAAAATTCCCAAACATTAAATATAAATCAGTCAGTCGTATCGGTGACCCTTGGCGAAAAGTTTATACGGGTTCGCAGATGGCTATAAAGCGAAAGTGAGTTTTCAAAAAATAATATTTGCCTGTCGTTCCGTCGGCGGCGGTGCGGCGCGGTGAAAAGTTTCTTAATTAAAGTTGGGCAGAGGGGGAGCAGAGGCCCAATAACGATTATGGGTTATCTGTTTCGGGGGTTGCTATTCGACGGTTAATTTCGGACCGAGACAATTTCTACGGAAATCCTTCTGGCTGAGGCCCTAAAATAACAGAGAACCCCGCACGGAGCGAGAAGGACGACGGGCATCCACCATCGCTGATCAAATGCGATCCGCTCCGCGCAAATCAAACGAAAGATCCAATTAAAAATTGGAATTTAAAGGCTTAGAACCCTCGATATTTTAATTATGTTTACGAGTAATCTTCTTGTCGTGGGGAGTACAGGTGAAGGAAGATTGATGATGATGATAACCTAATACATATACGACCTTTCGAAATTATAGCCACCGCTGCTGTACCTATGCCTTGGTGACCAAGTTATACCAAGTTATACCAAACAATGGAATCAACACGTAAACAAGAAGAACAGCGGGAAGAGGAAAAAAATGAATACTTCGAGCAAACTGGTGGAACACTGTGCCACGTTATAATTTATTAGTCAGGAGTGCATGGAGGGTGTCGATTATTACGGGCGAACCAGACACTCCAGGAAGTTATAACGGTTATAAACTTTGGGACCACGTTATAAACTTCGGTTACAACTTCGGTTAAAGTTATAAACTTCGGGACCACGGACATGATACTAGAAATCGATACAGACAACCGGAGTTAAAAATGAACACGACGTACGGACAAAGACATTATACATTTTTAGCTCCGAAGCTTTACAATAAACTGACAATGGACGTACAAACGACCGACGTACCTTACGCTACGTTTAGAAGAGTGGTGGCAACTTGGCTTTTAAATAAATCTAGGGAAGACTGTGAAGAATTATTGAGATCTCGAGTGTGATCATGTTATATATATAATAACTCTATTTTATATTCTATCATATTATATGTATGAATTTATTTTTAATATTGATATATATATATGTTATATAATATTACATTTATGTATATATAATAATATTTAAATATGGTATATACCATATTTATATGTGTTTGTATCTAATATATAATAAATAATAATAATTTTATATACCTAACTTAGTGGATTGTCATAAATTTTAATTTAATTTGTATAATTTTATTGATGTTTTTAATATTAACTTTATTTTTTTAATTGTTAACGTATTAGATAAGACTCTCGTCTCAAAATAATATACCGATGTTAGTACCACCTCAACACAGGTTCATAACTAGTGAGGTGGTAAACCGATATGTCAAAAAGATGAATTTCCTTTCTAAGCTAGATATAATATGTACACTTATTATAAAATGTTTTTGTGTTAGGATAAGGATTTTCTTTATGTATATTGTAAATTGAATTAAGGAAATAAAATAAATAAAATAAAAATAAAAAATAAAAATCATGCCACTCTGTCTCCCAAGGAGTGAACGTAATAGAAAAACACGATTCACATTCAAGCTACGCCAACAGCCCGTGAGAGATTGTACGATTGTGCCTTACTACCAGATTTGTACGAATTTATCCGTCCTCTAGCCTGGTCACGGATTCGGGGTCGCCTGCGCGACTTTTACTTGACGTTAGAAGTAATTCAGATTAAATTTTTCGCGGGTCCGTTGCGTCCTTTGCCCTTTGATTGAATCGCTGCTAAGGATAGGTAACGCCAGGTTAAAAACTACCCCGCTTCATAGGAGGACCTACTCCGGCGAATAGCCCCCGGTTATTCGCCGGAGTGCACAGTCGATTGGCAAACGTCGCACTATGCGCAAACCGTCAAGTATCGCCCGAGGTGGTTCCCCAGATTGGAATAACCAGTCCTACCTGTCCACGACACATCCATGTCAGGGTTAGGAGAGTATGTTTATGGTTAGTCCCACTTCAAGGAGGCTACCGGATGGGAGTTAAACCGTGAGTTAAACCGACCCAAGATAACAAACAGGTCGTCAGGCCCAAGCTGCTCGGAACCGTTTGATACTCTGGAGTGCAAATAGAGCTTTTAACTACAAGGGGAAAACCTGTCACCTCGGAAAGTTTTAACGATATTAGATTTTTCTGACTCCCGTTTGATACTCTGAAATGCAACTAGAGCTGTCAACTACAACCGGAAAACTCGTCAGCTCAGAAAGTTGAGCAGACTCCCGTGAGGTGAGCGCAGAAGACTTGAGACGAAAACAATCCACTGTCTAGTTACGCCACCGTCACGCCAGCCAGAGACCAACGCCTTACGGCGAGGCACCGGCAAAGATACCCTGCGGGCAGCCTCGCCCCCTGAATACAAGTTTGGAAGGATATCTCCGACTGCAATTAAAACTTCAGGATACCTCCTGACTCCTGACTGGTTACAGGATCGAGGTCGCTTACGCGGTCCTCTCCCTTGCGTAGCGGTGATACGGTGTCTACCGAATCTATCGCGGACCACGGGATTCTTTGCCCGGCTTATTCACCCGGGATCGAGTAGCCGAATGGTCATTTCAAGAGCAGTTGCCATAAGATTAACAACTACCGCCGCTCTATAGAAAACATTACTCTTTCCAGACTCCCCTGGCTATTATCGGAATGCACAATCGATTGACTAACGCCGCACGGTGCGCAAACCGTCCAGGAACGTCCGAAGGTTGACTCCTAGGGGAGACTGGCCCGAAGGCCAGCGTCCTACCCTGGCTCTATCTTCTGCGTGAAGGCCGCTGGATGGGTGTTGACCCGTGCGTTTGACCGACCCTAGGCAACTGGGTTTTAGTGGCCAAACTGCAACAGTGCCCATTAGCTCTCACTCGGGAGTGCAGTCGAGGATTAGAAGGATAGGCAGGATAGGGTTTCCTGCTGATTATATGCGATTACAGAGAATAATGCATACTTATATCTATATTCAGATTTTATTAAATATCATACCAAGATTACGCGTAAAGTTTGAAAATTCAATTTACCCAAACTTCGTGAGGTACATTTTCTACGATATCGAAACCGTAGTTATTATCCTAATACACAAATATCCTAATAAATATGGTTAATATCCTCCCAGAATATTGCACATCTATATTATAGCCGATCTTTCAACAATGCGAACGGAACTTTGCCCCAAAATTTGAACGGCAACATCACTCCCTCGGCGGCGGCAACGCTGAATGAACTGTGCTTATCTGTCGTTTCGCTAACCGGCAGTTAAATGGTAAATTAACTGGACTAATTACCGTCGCCACCGTGGGGAATAGATATCTAGCTGAATGCCGCTCCGAAAGGTTTCAAATTCTCCGAGCCTATTTGCCCTCACGAATACATCGACGACGCCCTGAGTTGAGCCTGTCGCTCGCTGAAATAGGGCAGCCCTTGTTTGTTACGAGCTTCCATTACATTGAAAGACGAGCTAATTCATTATACGTACATATATACAAAAGTTTATATCGGTTTTTGTATATTTACTGCTTGGCTCATTTTCAATTTACCATTTTTTTGGAATGGACTCCCGGTTCTTTAATTTTCATACTAAGAAGTTTATTTTATACGACTGACAACAGATGAATACGCATCACAAAGCGTCGTTAACATTGTATAGACAATCAAATTTAAAATTCCAATTTAATATATTTATATAAAGAAATACAATAATATCTTAAATCTAGCCTATGTGTCACGGGTTCTAAGGTAAACTAATATAGCTTTTTATTCATTTATATATTTTATTTATTTATTTTATTTATTTATTTATTATGGCAATGTACAGAGTTTTCAACAAGCGTAACAAAAAAAGTAAGTAATCTACTCTTTAATAAAGGAATACATTTTATTATAAAAGTTAATGAACCCACAGCGTTATGTCACGCTTATATGTGATGATCGGCACCACGCCGTCCAACTAGGCGATAGATTGTTGCAGGGCAAAAAAAATCATAGTAAATTGAAGTAAAATTATTCTTCTTTATTCCATCGTTTTCTTAGGTTTATCAATTTATTTATTTGTATATTTTTTATTATGTATTATTTAATGGAATGCCAATAACACAAATCAATTGAAAAACAATAATATACATACATATGTAAGTACATATAGAAGGACTAATAAGGAAAAATTATTTAGAAGCTTTAAGCACGATAGAATTTTTATACGAAATCGAAAATCATCGGTGCTCTTAAACATTTCAAGCAACACAAAAATAGATTTACCGCGTGATGTTTGTAGTACCTACTTGACTTTTCGGCGATGTTGCAACCGCCGTTGCTCAGGATAGATGAAAGAAGCTCAAAACTTTACGCGATAAATCCGTTTTTATCTAGTTTAGAAGGACATATTTATGCCGTCTTCTATTTATGAATATGAAAACATTTATTTGGTATATTTGTGTAGTATTTATGTCTTGAAACATAATTCGAAAGTTTTTTCGGTATTTTTGTGCCGTTTTCAAAGACCCATTGCAAAGTGATTTTTTGAAGATATTTACATTTTAAGTTGACTTTATGTTAAAAGTGAGTAAAAAATATTTGCAGCCTCAAAATAGGGAGTGTTTAGACCAAATTTTGATGACATGTTAGGTACAGCGTATGTCACTAGCGTATGTATGCTAGACAGCACCATACGCGCGAAAGAAATGACAATAATGACTATGTATTCGGCGTTCATATACCTACTAGTGTTTAATGTATGTAGAAACACCACTTGATGCAGACATTCACTCGCATCATACCCGCGGTAGCTTCCTTTTATGCGTACCCCGAATACGACTGGCAAAAGTACAGAAAAGCTACTTGTACCTTAGCAGTAAATTCTTTAATCTACTCCCTACAAAATTTAAACAGCTGAAGGACATAAAATTAAAAAAAACATCAAGGAGATGCTGATAGGCCACCCTTTCTATAATCTGGCCGAATTTGAGGGCCATGATTTTTCAAATATTGTGCCCATTTAAATTACTCAAAAAGTAGAGCCTTATTGTCTGATTATTTTATATGTCTTACATCTGTACTTTTAACGTAGAATTAAATTTGATTATTTAACATTTTACTGACAATTTGAATATTATGATAAATAATTTTACTACGTATCTTTTCGAATTACTAACTACTTCAAATATTAGGCTTCTATTTTGAATATTTATATTGATAGTTTGACAATCTAGTAGTTAATTCCTGACTACCTATGTATGTTCAGTAAAAAGTAGTAGCGAAACTTAATATATAACCCAATTATTTTGACACGTCCAAGAGCGGTCTTTAGCCGTCAATTGGACACGACGAAAATGTAAATATAAATGTAAACTGTTTTAGAATCTCCGGTAGCAATTAGTATGGTTATAATAGCTAGTTAATATAGGTATAAATATTAAAATACTGTTAGTTACCCATGGAAGAGGTACTATAGTACGGCCATTATCAACGTGCACTTGGAGTCATAAATCATTAGGCCGGACCTCTCGCTCACACTCGCTGTCTTTCGCTCGCACTATGGGGATGCGTATTTTAAAAATAATAATAGCAGTATCGATGTATCGATGGAATATCGATGGATTATGATGGATCGATGGTTGGATCGATAAAGATGACAAGAGATATCGATGGATATTATAGATTATGATGAAAATTTTCGATGGGTTATTTGTAATAATTGGTTTAGTTACTTTTAAACTCATTTATTAAGAAAAATTTTCATAAATACAAACTAACGTATACAAGCAACAATAAAGTGAAATAAAAGTTTAAAGAATATTAAAAAAATATCTACATTAACCTAAATATTATCTTAAAATGTAACATGAAACTAAGTACTAAATATTACAAATTACATTTTAACAAAAAATACAATTAAAGGTTGGTCAGGCTAAAAAAATATATTAAAAAAGCTATATTTTACTCGTCATCTGAACTGCTGTCGCTGCTATCTTGTAGATTTATAACCAAACGGTGCTGGTCTCTGTAAATATATTTTTCAAAATCAGCTCTTTGCAGATCTTCCGCGTGTTTAACACACTTGGCCCAATTTTCCTGTGTAACATTTTCGACGGCTTCGTGAAACAATTTCTCGACATCTGCTAAATTAAACGTATTGTTCTTCGAAGCGACTTCTCCTTTAACCTGAGCCCAGATGAGCTCAATAGGATTATATTGACAGTGGTATGCTGGTAAGCGTATCAATTCGTGTCCTAATTCGTTTGCCAATTCATCCAAAGCATACACTTTCGAAGGATTACTTACTTTCACCTTACGTATTAACTCCTCTACAATCTCGGTACTTTCAAAAGCAATGTTTTTTTTTTCTCAACCATTCTTGTATTTCTGCTTTCTTCGTTTTTGAATTAGGTATCTTTTCGAGCTGAACTGAATGGTAACTTGCGTTATCGACGATAATAATGGATGGCTCTTCGAGTACTTTTAAAAAACGTTCGAACCACTCCATATATGTGTCACCATTCATTTCTGTATGATAGTCTAAGTTCTTAGATTTCACCGCTCTAAACAACAATTTAGCCTCTGGAACGAAACCAGTCCTTGCAGACCCAGCATGACAAAGAATAAGTCTAGATCCCTTTCCGGTTTTCTGGTTCTTAAATCCACCTTCGTCGTTTTCGTCGTGCCACATACGTCTTCTTGAATGATTCTGGTTAACCTCATCGAGGTAAAATCGGGATCGAGAATCATTGGTGGTAATTAAGTTGTGCATTTTTCTTAAAAAGTCCATTCTGGCACACTTAATGTCACTCCTTTCCATTAAATATTTCCGTCCCGTCGTCGCCATTTCGATATTTGTAACCTATACTCTGCAAAATGGTTTTCATGGAACTTTTCCCGTATTTAAATCCAGGTATGGCATCCTTAAATTTGTTGAGTATATTGTCCACGGTAGGATATTCTCCGTTATCATAATATGATGTGATGATACGTCTCAGCACATCGATGTCGAAGTTATCTAAATTGGTTACAGTTGCCGGCTTCTTAAACGTCTCTCTTGGTGTAGTAGGAAGCCCTGATTGTAAAACTTCTTGTTTTATTTTTTTGACAGTCCGCAAAGATACTCCACAAATTGACGCCGTCAGCTCTTGAGGTTTATTAAGATTGATGACAGAAATTTTTGCTGGGTCTCTTTTAAGTTCGTCAAAAAATGTCAAAACGTTATGGATAAGACACCGAGTTTGTATGTTAATATCGCCCTTCAACTTTAGTAATTCCACGTTACAAAATAATGTCTCCATTGATGGTTGTAAATCCTCCTTAGTTGCACTGTTAGAAATTATACTGCACCGCACTGCTCGACAGACAAACTCTAACTGACTGCCGGCAAACTACAATTGATTACAGAGCTACATTTAATTAGGTGACAATGACACAAATGCTTGAATTTGGTCGTTAAATATTTTGCAATCGCTACTTTTATCTATCAGAATATTTCAATTCATCAGTTATGTATTTCGCAACACTGTAATGTATTGGCTTAGTCATTATTGATTTCTCTTGAATTCCCTTTATTCCCTGAAAACTCATTATAATGATAGTGATGAAAGCGACACGAAGAATTTCAATTTTAATGCCATTTAAAATACCAAATCAAGAAACTCCACATTAAAAAAAATGGTTAAAAAAACGATTTCTATAAAAAAATCCCGATGTATTTTTGTACGACATTTTAAATAATAAATATTTTTCATTTTGTTCGGCAACTTTATAGGGAATTAAATAATGTAAGAAGTATAAATGTAAGCAATGATACAATGTCTACGCAACTACACATAAGTTTTTAAGAGAATAAATTATTTTATTTGATTTGAGTAAATTATCGATAAGCAACGTCGACTTGTTGGACATCCTTACGCGCGTCGTCCGGCCTAATGCTTTATGACTTCAGGTGCACATTGATATTGGCCGTACAATAGCCTCATTGGGGAACTGTGGAATGAAAGTCCTATTTTTTATAAATTGGGAAATTAATGAAATAAATATTTTTCTGCATTAATGCCTGAAACCGTTGTTAGCCAAGAATATAACTATAAATTGTTTAATATATCTTTGATTTATATCCAATGAATTTTATTTTGCAAGGAGATCGTATGAGGATTATATAAAAGGTTTGAAATGTATTACTATTACTAATAACTTTAGGTTTTAATAAGTGGATCTAGTATTGTGTAAGCAGAACTGCCCTACGATATTTTTCCGTAACTCTGTATTTAAGGACAAAACCAATAATAACTTGTTTTTATTGTAGTCGGGTCTATCGCGCTAGAAAGTTCTTTGAAGATATAGATCAACTTCTGCGTTAGGTTCGCTAAGATGTGTATTTGTTTTGAGCAACTTAAGAATTAATCCAGATTATTTCCGAGGTACCTTATAGACTTGATTCGGTCATTGATGTATTGATGACAACAATAATGTCCAATCGCTGATATATTAAAGGATTTAATTATTTATTTAATTCACAAACAAACATTATAGTAAAAACCAATCAGTTGAGATGTAATATACTCATAAACATGAATTGGAATAAACTAAAATATATAAAGTATGCCAGTAAAATCATTAGAAATAAAAATATAAAAAGGAATACATAAAGAATATAAACAATCGATCTCATTCTGACATGCACCTTAAATAGATATGGGCTCGCTGTAAAATGTCTATGTCTGACGCTGTCGACCATAGTAAATCTATATGCCGCAAGGCACGCGTAAGCAGACTCCACTGGCTGGTTCGCGCGGACGGCTTCGCAAATATAGTATGTGACCGATCTGTATTATAATTATCCGGATCAAAGAGACAAACCTTCACTAGCATGCTAGAATCATCAACTCTTCCCCGGGGTCATCTAAAAAACATAGGTCATTGTGAGTATTCCTCTGCACAATTTAAAGGAATTATAGCCTATCCTGCCTAGTAAAAAACTAAAATGGTATAATTAAGGATAGTATCCGTATTTTTAAAATAAACGAAATGAAAGAAATTTTTCGATTTTTTTCCAAAATTGTAATATAAATATCCTCATGCGGAGAAAGTTCTAACTTCAAGGTTATCCTCATAATAACCTTGAAGTTAGAACTTTTGTTTATTTTATGTTGATGGACAATAGATTGTGATTCAGCTACAACTTCCTTAACGCAACACTTCCTCCATGTTTTTGAATATTGACAGCCATGCGTTGCCGCAATGTATAGTCAAAACATCAGACTGTCTCTAGCCACTGCCCCCCTCAACCTCCAAAAATTCGTCATCTCACCGTCTTATACTTATTTAATAATTCTAACAGGACGTCTAATAGTTCACAAATTTACCAACATATTTCTCTACGCGTATTTTATGCCTTCTTTGTATTTAAATCCTATTTCTCAAAACTATTTATCCACCATGTGTTGCCGCATTATATTCTCTTGTAAAAACATCAACAAATATTCAGAAATTGTCTTATTTACACCTATAATTCAAAATTAGTCGCCCGCATTCTAGACTGTGCCTCTAGCCACTGCCACCTCCCTTTACCCTGATCCCCCACCCCACACTGACCCACAACAAACGTGCCTTCTTATCCATGTTTAATAAAAATAACAGTTTCTGACAAATACCATCAGATTTCGCTACGCATATTTTTATGACTTCTTTGTATTTCAATTTTATTTCTCAAAATATTTGAAAGCCATGCGTTGCCGCATAGCAAGTAAAAATATCAGCAAATATTTTCACAGTGTATCTTCTTTACATATCAATCAACACGAGTCGCCCGCATTCTAGACTCTGTCTCCATCTGAAATGGCATAGGTGAAGGACGGCAGCGACGCGCTCGACTCGATCGCACTGCGAATTACCGAGTTGCGGCACACAGAGCTGGCATGGTGCCTGCTCCGTGTTTTCGCATGTTTTCCATAATAGAAGTGCGCCACTGGTCCCGCCCCCTCGACGGTGTGAACCAAATGCATAATATTATCATCATCTCTTCGCCCATTATGCCCCCCTGATTGTCCTAATGGACTTACCCACTTGCATCCGAATCGAGCATAACGAAACTCCTTTATGATTTCAAATCATAATGCAGATCATGAGACGATTGCATAGTATAGATTGCAACGGATGTCTATCTGCTGTTATCTCTATATTCTTTTTACATATTCTACTACATCGGTCAATAGAAAGTAATAACGAGTGTAATGAAGTTACCTTTTATGTAATGTTCTTTTATTTTTCGGACCTCGTACTTTTATTTTACCTTCTAGATTATAATATCACTGCGTTAATACACTTGATATACCTATATATATTTTTTCTAAATATCACTAACCTTTCCTAAAAAATTCTTAATCTTAATCACCTAAAAGTAATAATCTTAAAGATTTCGAATCTTTAACCACTCAGATGTTCCTTTAATATCGTAAATAGATAGAAATCACGAGAGTTAAGGTCCGGTGAGAATGGAGGATGTTTCAGTAGTTCAAAGCCAGCTTCTTCTATGGCAGCCATCGCATTTATGGCACAGGAATGGCACCAAATTCAAATTCTTTTTGAATTGGGTGCCATTCCCCAAAACAGAAGGCCATACTTTACTAGGGAGTGGAAATATACTAAGTAATCATTTAAGAATATTTTCAGGTTTGATATTTTTAAAAATATCAATAATAATAATATGTTTATCATGTCAGTTTTTATATTTCTTTAACCCTCCAAACGCTGGCGATTTTCCTATTTTTAATATAAAATCGCGGCCCAATTATACTAAATATTTAAAATAGTTGTATGGATTGTATTGAAAGAATGAAACAAGAAAATAGAAAACGGAAATTTACAAGTGAAATTTTATAGAAATTTAGCGTACATTATGCGTAAAACGCGAATATCGCATTCAAGGAAGGAACAGAGAGAACAAATTATTGTTGTTTTTTGCTTCATTAAGAACCATCGGTCTCCACATCAGAAGATTTTTCACGTTTCGACATATTTAGAATCTATAGTCACGATGTAAACGACTGAATAAACGCCAGGATCTGAACGACTGCTGCTGCACAACTGAATGTATATTGTGTAGCGCCTGGTTTATATTCCACGATACAGGTCGTAACTTCTCTGTTTCCGTCAACCGTGCGACTTAAGAACGTGGAAAATGTGACCCTGGTATAGCAACAGAAAAAGATTCAATGGGGAAATAGCGCAGAGTAATATCTCAGAGATTATATACAATTCCGCGGAACCGTATGGAAAGAGCTGAACGTGCACATACGCGTCTCCCGCGGTTAGAGGCTTAATAAGTTTTATTAAATTTTAACTGAATTATAAAAGCCTATTTAATACAAGACCGCTCAAAATATAAATTAATAGATTTAAAAAAAACACTAAAAACACACAAAAAAACACTACATCGCTGCGTTTCACATTAATTTCTGAACTAATCAGACTGAACCATAGCGAAGCGTGGCCAGGTTCAGCTAGTACTTTATAAAAAAATCAAGCCTTTCTGATTTTACGGCAGCCAACTCAGTATAGGTTGTGTATTTCAGCTCATCAATGGCTTATGGTTTAGTAATTTGGGAAATTTCCGCAACCAGTCATTGAATCTTCCTAAAGAAATAAATTAATAGTTTAAAAAAAAAACACTAAAAACACGCTTTTATAAATGCACGTAAAAACCACATCATCAGACCTTGAAACCTAATCGTAGTCAAAGTTCATTCCAAGACTTTTCTAACAAGTCCAGACACAGCTATGATACGATGTTCCATCATGAAGTTCCAGTTCATATCTTCCGACTCCATCATCAGATCAGTTCGACAGTACCATATTATTGTATTATCATCAGAACTACATACAGCTGCCAATTTTCATGACGCTACGATCTTTGGAAGATGGTTAAATTAGTTACCTTAGATTCTATTACATAGTTACATACAGGTCGACCTAATAAAAGCGTGTTAAAATGGAGTGTAATGTGTTCAGGATTCATCTACGTATATTTTCCGATTCTTTATTCTACCATACCTTCCAAACGCTTGGACCGATTTTGGAGTGTGTGATATTGTTAGAACCGTAATGTCGAGTATCATAGGGTAAATAAATTTTCTATTAACCGAATAAATAGTTATCTAAATGTCCAAATGTCAATAAATTTGCATAAACATATCTGTTTAGTGTCAAGTAAAATTCCTGATTGAGTATATTCCAGAAATATACATATTTCTACATGCATGAATACATAAACCACAAATATTACTAAGAAGAACCGTAATTAAAGTGAATTTAAATGCAATAGGCCGCTTTCTGTAACGGTAGTCGTGTGTTTGTTCTTTTTAATATATTTACTTGTTCATAACGCGATTAATTCGCAATTCACGCACGTTTGAGGTCTCTCGTGCCAATACCAACTACGGGAAATATTCCATCGCTTATAGGCTGATGTGCACGTACGACTCTCGTTTCTCCACCAACGACATTTTCAACCTCAACCAACCGACGTTCGTTAAGGAATTATTCAAATCAATTGCACCTAACGAGCTTGTTAATACCTATCGTTCTTAGTTATATACTTTCCAAACAACATATCAGTAGCTACTACAAATATTTATAAATATTTATTATATATCTCTAAATATCTATAAACATCAATAAATATCTGTATCTATATATATACCTTCTGTCTAAAAAGTTCCGGGAATTTAGAATTTAAAAAGATTCTGTTAATGATTTCAAAAAAAAAAAAATCTAAAGTTGGTAGAACTACGTTTATTTACTATATGCCTAGAATGCGCGCAAACTGTCAACTATTTTGATTAGAACAGCAATTGAATTGTACACCTTAGTAGTGCGCCACGATTTTCACAATGAACCAAAGTATTGAACAAAGAGTTTGCCTTACATTTTGTGTTGCGAACGGATAATCGTGTGCCAATTCTCTAAAAATGTTAGAAAAAGCTTATGGTGAATCAGTTCTATCCAAAACACGGATCTACGAGTGGTACAAAGCATTCAAGGAGGGCCGAGAGATCGTCGAAGACAACCCTCGTTCCGGGCGACCTTCGACCTCTTCAAAAGACGAAAATATCGAAAAAGTCAAGGAAATTGTGCTCCGTAATCGCCATTCCAGCTTAAGAGAGATAGCACGTGACCTGAACCTGAAGTCTCATGAGTCTATTCGCTCGATTTTGGTAAATAAATTGGGCATGAGACGCATCGCCGCTCGGCTCGTTCCAAAGGAGTTGAATTTCCTACAACAACAGTACCGCAAACAAACTTCTTTAGACATGCTGGATCGCGTCGATTCTGATCCCACATTCATAGAACGCATTATAAGTGGCGATGAGACATGGGTCTATGAATTTGATATGCAAACAAGTCAACAGGCATCAGAGTGGAGGACAAATAACGAGCCAAAACCGAAAAAACCACGACAAAGTCGTCCAAAAGTCAAACTGATGCTCATTGTTTTCTTTGATATTCGCGGTTTAGTCCATGACGAATTCGTTCCAGAAGGACTAACGGTCAATAAGGAAGATTATTTGGCCGTTTTGAAGCGTTTACGTGAGAAAATCCGTCAAAAACGGCCTGAATTTTGGATCAACAATTCGTGGATTTTCCACGACGATAATGCACCGTCGCATAGAGCAGCAATTGTGACCGAATTTAAGGCCAAAAACGCGACAAATACAATTGATCAACCACCGTATTCACCAGATTTGGCCCCGTCAGACTTCTTTCTGTTCCCAAAACTAAAATTGCCTCTTCGTGGTACCCGTTTTGAGTCCATAGAGTCCATTAAAGAAAATTCGTGGAAGGAATTGAAGGCTATACCGAAAAACGCCTACAAAAAGTGTTTTGAAGATTGAAAAAAAACGCTGACGAATGTGTGTTGCATCAAATGAAGTTTATAAAATAAACATTGACGATTAAACGAAAATTGTGTGTTTTATTTAATAATTCCCGGTACTTTTTAGACACTATACGACCACTATACGACCTATCTATATCCACTATATGACCTATCTACATATATATTTATTTATATCTATATACATATACACATACCATCGTCTAACTCCATTTTCCTAATCACTTCCAATTCCCTACCTCTCCCATCAGTTTCTATATGCATTTTTATATTGAATATAAACTTAGTTTATTTTATAATTAATTTTTAAGTGTAATATGCTGAAATCCAAATGTGTAAAATGCGGATATCTGTTTAATATTTTACATTCGTAGGAAACGATTATCGGCGTAATGTTTTTCTTTTTTTTACATTATGTTTATGCACACGTATGTATTATGTATGTGCTGTATGTTTCCATAAATAAAATAAAATAAAATAAAATACCGAATTTCCGGATTTTCTCGTGCGTATTTCTTAGGCACGTAATTACACTACTTAGACCTGCCAAAGTAGGTGAAAAGCCAGGTGAATGGTCCGAGCGACGAAGCGTCGGTGTCCCAGTGTGCGATGCACGGCGTCGCGGCGCTCGACGTCGCGCATCGCCCGGGCTCTATTCAAATGAGCAAAAAGCCGAGTGGAGTATCGCGCTGCGTGTTAATGGTAATGTCGCCGCCATTATCGGTTTGTTGCGTTCGTAAAATAGCCTTTCGCTGCCTGTTTTTGTCAAATGGACGTCGTAAATTTCAACCAGCCCTATCGTCCGCATTTATATTTCCGAGGCTAAACGCGAAAATGACAATACGCAGTTGCTGCACCGCAGGAATTTAGTGATTTCTCCACATTAATGCAAGCGACTAAAACTGGTTTTTTAAAGCTATAACCACTCTACCTATACGAACGTACGTGACACGTTCACTATATTATTTCTTAAATGCTACAAACCGTATCCCGTATATTCAAAATAAGTGAAAGTGAAACACGCGTGTAAATGATACGAATAAGATTCATATTTTATTTTATTAGCATTAAGTACGTTCAACTTTTTATGTAAATATTATCAAGGGGGTGGCTTTCTGTGCTGACTAATCCTTACTAATGTAGCAGATATATTACAATATGGTCAAAATGGCCACTAAAGTTGCACTGAACGTCACTCTATCATAATCTCCAGCAGGTAAGCCTTAGGCTTGGCTGGATTTTATACAAAGCTGTATTTAAAAAAAAAATGGGTATTAAATTTAAAAAAAAGTACAAAAAAATATATACAAGAATAAATCCGACACCCACAAAGCGTACGTGATAAGTTTGTTCGTTTTGTTTGTTTATACTCTTTATTGCGAAAATGTCACAATGGGCGGGTTTATTGTCATATGACAATCTCTTACAACCAACCCTACTATGACGTGTTATATGTATGTGTGCGTGTAACATGTCTATAAGTGTGTGTCTTGTAATTGCAATCGATCGACAGAATTGAAAATGCAATTCCGTTAATTAGATCCCAACGGAAAATAGTGACCCAGCCTGGAATCGAACCCGGGACCTTACAATGTAAGATCAGGCGACCTAACCACTATGCCACCGGGCCGTGTATAAGTCAAATTGTTCCTACAATTCTAAATGCAAATAGCGTCATAAACGGGTTTATTGGGTAAAAAAAAACTCTCATATTGTAACCAAGTATTGTTATTAAGAAAACTATGAAACGTTTACTTATTTTTGAATTATAACCCAAAGGATGGGCGGTTAACTGAATCATTATTTGAATCGTTCATTACTTTGAAAATAATACAGGAGAGAAATAAAACTGCTTAGTTTTACAGAAAGGATAATCATGTAATTCAATAAATTGCATTCTGTCAATTTTATTTTATTATATTCATGAATATATAATATTATTTTTATATTTCAATTAAAATAACATGGCAACACCGTTATTAATGATTGCTTTCTTGAGATTCGCCGAGATGCGTATTACAAATTTTACTTGATCTTTAAATGTAACAGTTTTGAGCATAATTAGTGCTAACCTACGGAAGGTGTAAAACCACCGTTGGTTGAGTAACACGCGATTTGTTGAGTACACTGAAGAAACCATTCCAAGCAGATCCAACACCATACCATTTCAAGCAATGTGTAAAAGGTTATGCTTTGACAAATTGAGCAACGCTTCAAATATTTAAATGACATATTTGGATAAAAAATGTGGTATTATTTGTCAATATTTTTAGTTCCAGATAAAAATCAGCTCAAGTTTTATAGCTCTGGAACTGAAAAAATAAATATGGCTAAGTTAAAATATTTTCTTACCGTATTTGCAAGTTTCACCTCCTATTTTGATTTACAGCCAGTTAAACTATTGATTTGAATGATTAAATTTCTGAAAACAGAGAGTATCTTGCGACTCTCTTATCTCCTGTCATATCTTGCGACTCTCTCATCACCTGTCATATCGTGCGTCGAAGTAATGTCCAAAGCCGCATTGAAACATTGTTCCTGTCAGGCCTGAATAATGTCACGTGATGTTATAACAGCCAGTATAAGTATGTTCAATGTAGTGCAACTATGGTAGAAAAAACTATGTTTTCAGAAATTTAATCATTCAATTCGATAGATAAATTGGCTGTAAATCAAAATAGGAGGTGAAAGTTGCAAATAGGATGATAAAATATTTAAACTTAGCCATAAAACTATAGCTGTAAAACTTGAGCTGATTTTTATCTGGAACTAAAAATATTGACCAATAACACCCCATTTGTTATCAAAATATGTCATTTAAATATTTGAAGCATAGCTCAATTTGTCAAAGCGTAACCTTTTACACATTGCTTGAAATGGTATGGTGTTGGAACTGCTTTGGAATGGTTTCTTTCGGTGTACTAAACAAATCACGTCTTACTCGACCAACGGTGGTTTTTCACCTTCGGCAGGTTATCACTAATTATGCACAAAACTGTTACATTTAAAGTGCAAGTAAAATTTGTATTACGCAGCTCGGCGATATTAACTTATCCAAAACGTCATCTATCGTTCTCAAGAAAGCAATTATTAATAACGGTGTTGCCACGTTATTTCAATTGCAATATAATAATAATATTATGTATTCATGAATATAATAAAATAAAATATATGTATGACTATTTTATATAACGTGTTCACATTAAATTTATTTACTTTTTATGACTCCATCCTTCTTACCTACCCATATCAGTGATAATATATATTTTTAAATGTTTGAGTGAAAACAAATCTGAAAATGTAAAAACCTTTGTCCCTAAAATTTATTAATGTTTTATCTAACGTATTGGAACAGCTGTATGTTTCTTGAATAATAAAAAAGTAAAATTTAAAATGTTCTTATTTAACTCAGAACTGCCACTTTTCAAGCTGTTGCGTTTTGGAACTGGGATATCAGTATTTAACGTGAATATTTTAATTATTTTAGAGGAAATACTTTAAGTGACATGTTACAATCAAGTGTCACACAATATGAATCTAATCATTTGTCAGTAGTTTCAAATACAAAACTTAATTATTGATTGTATATTTATATCGTTTGATTGCAGTGGAAAAAATTCGAGATGTTCAAATTGAAATTATAGACGAAAATTTAATTGAAAAATCATCTAAATGAAAAAAATATGACGATTTACGACTTATTTTAAATTACGAGCTGACATTTTAAAATTAAGTTTATTAGTAGAGATAAGCAATTAAGTAATATTAAGTAGAGATAAAATGTATACACAACATAATTACTACATATTTAAAGATTGAATAATAATAATAATATTAACAATTTATACGAGTATATTGACATGTTTCATAAATACAATATTTAAAAAAAAATTAACTACAATTGTCAGTCCTTTCTCCGTTCCAGAACGCTCCAACACCATTTAAACACCATTTCTTCATATACTCGTATGTAGTATTCTTTTATCTTCTATAATCTTTTTACTCTAGTTTAAAAATATATATTATTATGTTAATCGATGATATCAGCTGCGTAAAATGACAATTTAAAATTCTAATTTTAAAACTTGTGTTCTATTACACAAATGTCACTAACCTATTTTCTGTGTAAGAATATCGTTGAATATTATTTTAATAACTGCATTGTCTCATAATTATATGTTTTGTTTGTACTATAGGTAGTCTGATCGCCGTAGATGTTGATGTCGGTGTGACAAACCAGAGTCCTTATTTTTTTCGTCTTTATACCTCGACGTAATACAGAGCAGAAAAACACAATGTAGGTATATATTCTGACCGTTTTAATAGTGTAAAGAGAGACAGACGACTTACCCAGATGTATGTTGACAGAAGTGATTTTATTATTTAATTACGTTTTTTTTATATCCGTTTAACCGCGAGAATATAAAAATATCGACGTCAATACTAATACTTAGAAATAAATAAAGTTTTAAATATTTAAATTTGCGTCAATAAAATACTGAGAAATAAAATTTCGTTTTCCGTGTGAAAACGCATTTGTTATTCATACTAAGAATTGTATATTGTCATTTAATATTTTTTGAATCGTTGCTAAGTGATATTTCCCTACAGTACCTAGACGTGCGATTTTCGATTTACTTTAGATTGTGAGCTGACATCTTAAAAATGAAGTTAATTAGTAATAAAATAATATTATGAAAGCATAAAAAAAACACATCATATCTACTCTTATATTTATTTAAAACTAAACACTAATAATAATAATAGCGGTAAATTTATTTACGTCTTTCAAATTTATAATATTTCTATCCTACTACTATTATAAACGCGAAAGTTTGTAAGAATGTATGTATGGATGTTTGTTACTCTTTCACGGAAAAACTACTGAATGGATTTTAATGAAACTTTACAATAATATAGCTTACACATCAGAATAACACATAGGCTATAATTTATAAAGATATATAGTTTCCTATCATCATTATCACAATTTTTCATCACCACGTGGGTGAAACCGTGTGGCGTAGCTAGTTTCTTCATATATCCTACTACTATTATAAATGCGAAAGTTTGTAAGAATGTATGTATGTATATTTGTTACTCTTTCACGCAAAAACTACTGAATGGATTTTGATAAAACTTTACAGTAATATAGCTTACACATCAGAATAATATATAGACTATAATTTATAAAGATATATAGTTTTCTATCATCATTATCACAATTTTCCATCACCACGCGGGTGAAACCGTGTGGCGTAGCTAGTTTCTTCATATATCCTACTACTATTATAAATGCGAAAGTTTGTAAGAATGTATGTATGGATATTTGTTACTCTTTCACGCAAAAACTACTGAATGGATTTTGATAAAACTTTACAGTAATATAGCTTACACATAAGAATAATACATAGACTATAATGTATAAAGATATATAGTTTTCTATCATCATTATCACAATTTTCCATCACCACGCGGGTGAAACCGCGGGGCGCAGCTAGTATATAATATTTCTGTATCCTATATCTAATATTCACTACCTCCAACCTGAGGTACTAAATCGTTACTAAACTAAATTTATTCTGTGCAAAAATACCATTGAATATTATTTTAATATATAAATTGTGTCATAAATATATGTTTTATTTAATATTACCTTATCATGTTTGTTTCAGGTGTCGCGGCGGGTTTAAACGGCAAAGTGAGCGCCGGAGTTACAGTAATCAGCGCTCTCCGCGGCGCTGTTAAACCAAAGTTAAACCAAGTCGTAAAAAGTGTCTCTCGCCCGCTCTCCCGATAAGAGGGCAGCGCTCTGACACACCCGCGTCGCAAAACAACTCAAATGTAAATCCGCGCGCTCAAATTCTTAGTGTTTATTTCGAAATTTCTATCTAAAAGATATGTGAAAGCGTCGCGATTTAGCTACACGGAGTTAAGATGAACGAGAAGAGTGTTTTCGGGTTTGGGATGATATGGAGGTGCCTGCGACTTCGGGTACTCTTCAGCTTGCTGCTGTACTGGGACATCTTCGCAGCTGCTGCTTCGACGTCAAATGGAGGTAAGATTTTACAATTTCTATTTCTTTATATCTTTATTTCTTAAGAAAACATACAGTGTTGCTAACTATTTTACATAATTATATGATCGTAACAATCAATGTGAGGCAGTTTACTTGTTTCCAAGGTTATACAATAAGTGTTTAGCAATTTAAAATAATTTTAATTAAAAATAATTTTCATTAATTTAAGTTATCTAACCCGGAGAAGTAGGGATAGAAAGGGAATGGTTCGCATTTTATACACACATACATAATACACGTACAAATGCTTAAATACATATAGCAACACATACCCATCCTTAAATACATATACATACATACATAAAAACAAATAATATTTCCATACATATATAAGTAAATAAATACATAAATAGGGAAAATAAATACATACATGAATAAGTCGTCAAATAAAAATAATAATAAATTATTTATTCTATATGCTCATTTTCTAAGGGTCTATATAATTCTATTATATAAGCAGAACGATTAAATAAATAATGTCTATATGATGGAACCTAGTATCATATAATGTCATAAAACGATACATAAGGGCATTTTGTGCATAATTAGTATTTGCGCGTTGCAATTCGAAAGTTCGAGGAGCTCTTATGGTTCGAGATGGGACGAAAAATTACAAGTTTTCTACGAGGTATGGGCTGTCGATGCTATTATTCAGGATTTTATAGAGGAAAACCATATCAGCAACCGTCCGCCTGTACTCGAGCGAGTGGCCTCGAGCGATCCGACATATTCTGTATAATTTCTTGATAACGCTCGATCGATGATTGCTCGTCAGTCACTTTGTCTTTCAAACGTCGATGTTTTTCCTTATCTTAATATAGTGGAATCCATGTATTTTTCCAACTTACTGTACACTGTATCCTTATAAATAACTCAATGCTGTCTGCTCTCAACCAGCCACTTTCAGCAATATTTCGGCATCAAATATTTTGCTAGAGTAACTTTAACTAATGGGATATCATGAGTGCCGGTTCGTTTTCTCCCGTGCACACACTTGAGGGGCTTGGCCGCGGTCTGGCTAGCTGGCCGAACGCCGCCGCCGCTTCACAGATTATGAAAAACGAAAACCATTGCTAAATCATTGCTCCTTTCGTTTTTGGACTATTCAGACTATTATTATGTGGACACTAAGGAGCGAATCTTCGACAACCTTAAGCGCCTTCAAAAGAACTACATATTATCATACGGAAAGGAGAATATGCATTTTTGTATGAAGGGTGTACCCAGAGTGTAAAAACTAGTTACTTACTTATAAAAATAATTGTGCCCGTGTAAAGAATTAATAATATCAAAGTTTAACACTAATCCTTGTCGTATTGGAATTATACACATCCCAATTTATGTATGTCTGGATGATTTTGTGAAATTAGGTAAATATTATGTTTATTACGTAAAAGCGGTAATTATATCGTTGTTTGAATAGACAATTTAACTAAAGTCCAATTGTAAAACAAACATTAATCAAGTCCAGAATCACAGCCAAAATTTTGAAACAAATTCACATGAAAACAAATAACAATCGGAACACCCCAAAGTAAAACGTTTACAAAGACAAATGCAAGTAACAAACAGGAAAATATTGTTAGTAAACAGAAAATAATTAAGCAAGGAGTTCCATAAGGCTCTATCCTGGGTCTCTTTATAATCCTTGTGTACATAAATGGCATACCAGATATTGTGATATCATAAATTTACCCTTTATAAGATGATACTTCTCTAATTTTCAGCGATGCAAACTTAGAAACATTAATGAAGCAAATTGATGCTACGAAGAAAAAGTTGGATCCTTCATAACATATAAGACGACTATACCTTAAAATGCCTCGAAATCAAACTCAATTGACTTTCCTTTTTGACCGTCCCAAGATGACGTCATTCGCATGCGCTGTGGTGGAAATGAGCTTGTAAATGTTGACCTTATTAAATTTTTAGGTATGCATTTAGAATTTAGATCGTAAATGCTCAATTCAGCCAAATGAATTGACCATTTAAGGTCAAATCATTTGGCTGAATTGAGCGGAAAATTAAACAGTGCCACGTTTGCCATTACAAAAATGTGTGGCTTTGAAGCCGCAAAGTCGGTCCACTTCGCATATTTCTATTCGTTAATAATTTATGGCTTCATGTTCTGGGGAATGGCGAAAAATCTGGTATCATGACAATACATGCCGCTTATATATATATATACCATGGTGTCATGTATGCAAAGAAAAATATCAGTAATACTGCATAAAAAAAATACGGTTTTGAGTTATATACATTGTTGAATTTGAATATATACCAATCGATTTCGAATAAAGAACAAAGTTAAATTGATAACAGTTTTTCGCTGTTTTCTTTTCTGGATGACTAAGAAAATTATTTCTTTATTCCTCGTCAAATTTCTTAGGATATTGTTATAAAGATAAGAAATAAAATATTATTAATTTAAAGCTGACATACATCGAAAATAATGAATTAAAAATTCTGAACGCCCGTGTTTCGAGGAATGCCTCAACCGGGTTAATTTCCCCTTGAGTCATATCTGTAAACTCCCGGATTAATCTATGCTCCCGTTCGCTGGCTATCCCGGCGCGGCACGATCCCATGTTTGCTCCTCAGTTTGACCCCATAATGTACACTCAGCGGCGGACGCCTCAGCAAACATGCTCTCCTGTTATCGCAGATGATGTGAAACCGAGCGCTAATGATGGCGGAAATTACCACTCCCAACCACTTCGGGCAAAGGAATGCTTTGTGGTTTGCCGCGAAAGAGATCGAATCATTTGTTAAGATAAATATATGTCTAAAGTCCAGTTAAATATTAGATTATTAGGTAGCTTACAAACAGATAAATATTATAAACCAGCGGTACATAATACTAGGTAATTGAGCGCCAGACTTCCTCTCGCGTAACAGGCTTCGCATTCGCGTACAAAAGTCAGGATAACGTGTCCCTGCTTGCTCTGCTACCCGGCTCGCTCGTCAAGCAGCTGCCGTGGGCAAACAGTTCTAAAGTATATGGTGGAATAAATGTTTCACTAATAAATTCCTCATGACGTTTATTAAACGCTAAAAAGGTGGACATAATCGACAGGTTAGACAATACATCTCCCTTTACAATAATCAACCCATAACTAACCCAGACTGAAATGGAATTGCTTCATAGAACAATCTACCATAAGATATATCATGTATGTATGTACTTATACATATTCCATATATACCTAACTCTTTTATTTCTTGTGTATTTATATTAATACTCGTACATATCGGACATATGTTCATTTATAAAATCGAAGACTATCGCGGTTGTTTGACATTATAAATAGGATAGAAAACGAATTTACCGCGTGAAATTTGTAGGACCCGACGTTTCGGTGACGTTGCAGCCGCCGTTGTCTAGGGTAGACTGAAGAGCTGTCAGTCCGTTGTTTTGCGGGTAGGCCGCAAACCGCTGCCGCCACTGCGTAGGTTATAACGGTGGTGGGGGGCCGGGCTCGGAGCGCGGGAATTTTTAAAATCCGTCTTGCACACAACGCTCACTGTATCCTGTTTTACGTCTTTGCGTTCGGCGTTCGGCGGCGGGAACATTTTAAGAAGAGGGTTCCACGTAGAAGAGAGTTTGTAGCCGTCATCTCTATTGAAGTTCGGAGTTCTTCTTATTTCAATGGCTTCCCGGATCATGCGAGGAAAGTAGAATTGTTCCTTGGATAGAATAATGGGATTTTGAAACTGCATCCAGTGGTTACTTCCGCTATCCAATATATGTTCACAGATCGCCGATTTTTCTCGCTGAACGTTTTTAACAGCTTTGATCTGTTCTGTCAGTCGCGTGGCTATGGGCCGTTTCGTTTGTCCAACGTAGGCTAGACCGCAGCTACATTCGACTTTATACACACCCGGGGTTTGCAGTGGTATTACATCCTTTACAGGCCTCAAAAATCGAGCTATATTTTGGGTCGGTTTGAAGATCGTTTTTATATCGAATCTGTTTAGCATCTTACTTATTCGATCAGTCACGCCCTTGACGTATGGTAAGAATGCTCTTGATCTGCTCGGTTTTTGAGTTTCGTCCGTATTAGATCGTGTGCGTGTCTCGTGATATTTTCCGTATCCATTTTTCCTAAGGACATCATTGACATGTTCCATCTCCTTCGGAAAATGCTCAGTGTCGCATAGATCGCGTGCTCGATTCACGAGCGACGTTTGCACTGAAGTAGATGGTAGGGATGATGGTGTGAGCTTGCATGCAAATATCTGTCCGTATGTGTGGGCTTCCGATATACCGTATGTCCGAGAGTATTGTCACTTCTCCTCGTCACTTTGACATCCAACAATGGTAAGGATCCGTCCTTCTCTACTTCATAGGTGAAACTGATTTTTGGGTGTATGGAGTTTAGATGACCCAGGAATTCTTTCACCGTTTGAATGTTGCCTTTCAGGATGCAGAAGGTATCATCCACGTAGCGAAGCCAGAGAATGGGTTTAATTTTGGAGGTTTTTATGGCTAATTCCTCAAAATATTCCATATATAGGTCACTAACTATCGGCTATACGGGGCATCCCATTGCTACTCCGTCGATATGTTTGTAATAATCGCCGTTCCATAGAAAGTAGCAGGATGTCAGGCAATGTTGAAGCATGTCGGCGTAGCTAATAGGGAGGTCCTCAGACCTTAGTTTATCTCTCACCATCGTAAGACACTCCGAAATGGGCAAATTCGTAAATAAAGATTCGACGTCAAAGCTCAACATTATTTCGTCTTCAGCCAGTTTTAAGCTTCTAATAATGCTTACGAAATGTCGCGAGTCTTTCAAGTAAGACGTCGTTTTGCCCGTAAGCGGTTGGAGGACACCAGCCAAGTGTTTAGCCAAATCGACAGCCCCACATATCCTCTGTCAAAACACTTGGCTGGTGTCATCCAACCGCTTACAGGCAAAACGACGTCTTACGTGAAAGACTCGCGACATTTCGTAAGCATTATTAGAAGCTTAAAACTGGCCGAAGACGAAATAATGGTGAGCTTTGACGTCGAATCTTTATTTACGAATTTGCCCTTTTCGGAGTGTCTTACGGTGGTGAGAGATAAACTAAGGTCTGAGGACCTCCCTATTAGCTACGCCGACATGCTTCAACATTGCCTGACATCCTGCTACTTTCTATGGAACGGCGATTATTACAAACAAATCGACGGAGTAGCAATGGGATGCCCCGTATCGCCGATAGTTAGTGACCTATATATGGAATATTTTGAGGAATTAGCCATAAAAACCTCCAAAATTAAACCCATTCTCTGGCTTCGCTACGTGGATGATACCTTCTGCATCCTGAAAGGCAACATTCAAACGGTGAAAGAATTCCTGGGTCATCTAAACTCCATACACCCAAAAATCAGTTTCACCTATGAAGTAGAGAAGGACGGCTCCTTACCATTTTTGGATGTCAAAGTGACGAGGAGAAGTGACAATACTCTCGGACATACGGTATATCGGAAGCCCACACATACGGACAGATATTTGCATGCAAGCTCACACCATCATCCCTACCATCTACGTTCAGTGCAAACGTCGCTCGTGAATCGAGCACGCGATCTATGCGACACTGAGCATTTTCCGAAGGAGATGGAACATGTCAATGATGTCCTTAGGAAAAATAGATACGGAAAATATCACGAGACACGCATACGATCTAATACGGACGAAACTCAAAAACCGAGCAGATCAAGAGCATTCTTACCATATGTCAAGGGCGTGACTGATCGAATAAGTAAGATGCTAAACAGATTCGATATAAAAACGATCTTCAAACCGACCCAAAATATAGCTCGATTTTTGAGGCCTGTAAAGGATGTAATACCACTGCAAACCCCGGGTGTGTATAAAGTCGAATGCAGCTGCGGTCTAGCCTACGTTGGACAAACGAAACGGCCCATAGCCACGCGACTGACAGAACACATCAAAGCTGTTAAAAACGTTCAGCGAGAAAAATCGGCGATCTGCGAACATATATTGGATAGCGGAAGTAACCACTGGATGCAGTTTCAAAATCCCATTGTTCTATCCAAGGAACAATTCTACTTTCCTCGCATGATCCGGGAAGCCATTGAAATAAGAAGAACTCCGAACTTCAATAGAGATGACGGCTACAAACTTTTTTCTACGTGGAACCCTCTTCTTAAAATGTTCCCGCCGCCGAACGCCGAACGCAAAGACGTAAAACAGGATACAGTGAGCGTTGTGTGCAAGACGGATTTTAAAAATTCCCGCGCTCCGAGCCCGGCCCCCCACCACCGTTATAACCTACGCAGTGGCGGCAGCGGTTTGCGGCCTACCCGCAAAACAACGGACTGACAGCTCTTCAGTCTACCCTAGACAACGGCGGCTGCAACGTCACCGAAACGTCGGGTCCTACAAATTTCACGCGGTAAATTCGTTTTCTATCCTATTTATAATATGTTCATTTAATCTATGCGTAATATTTAATCTTATCATTTTAGTATTAATATTGATTGATATATTAACAGATTTTTTTGTTGCACATTTTAATAAAAAACAGTAAAAAGGCCGACTTATTGCTTACATCACAATATCTTTTAGCCAATATTAGTAAAATTGGAAGTCCTTAGGTGCTATTAGATTTTAAAAAAAAACAAAACTGGAACTGTACACTTAACAAAAAATATTTACATTACAAAAAATCTATTTAATTAAATATCATTTAGGATTTAAGGAATATTTGATAGGACAGAGGACATAAGAGGTTAAGATGAGACGTAGGATAACTAGGCATTTAGATAACCTAATATTGAAAGTAGTTTAGTTGTCAGAAAACATCAGTTACTACTCGAAAAACAAAGCAGTGTATTTCGTATGCCCAGATACAGGACGTTCGGTCTAGTTGGCCATTCGTCTAGAATGATCATACGAGTCGTGTTAAGGTTTTTATTTACCATTTATATCTGTACGAGCGCACTGATAAATCGCTATTCGATTGTCGACAAATAAATTTAAAATAAGAAATAAATAAAAAGGTTGGCCATAGTTCCGTCACGGCAAAACAAATGACGCTATACGACACAATAAGTTATTAAAAGCGATACGTTTTACAATAAAATGTTGGCTTATTTATGATTTACAATTTTCCATCTTTTTTCGAGAGGTAAGATATCAAGCAAAATCACTACCGAATCACGTTAAAATTGACATTTGTATAAAACAGGACTTTTTCACGTAACGTATATATGAAAATATTAAAATTCTAGCTAGATCTTAGTTTTTATTGTTTTCATGATTTAGACGAATCTTGTCACTGCGTCAAGCCGTTCTCGTGTTATTGTGTTCACAGGTAAAGAAGGAACGTTTTTTTGGGATCCATTTTTGGGTTAAAGCGTAATCTGATAGGCTAAAAACTACTTACGTGTCTGCATTATCATCTTGAGCTCGGAGTTTTGTGTTCATCAAGTGAAAGTCTCCAGGATTTGATAACACTTTTAGTAAGATGTTACAACAATAAGAAAGGGAAATAGTCGTTTTCGTTGAAAGGACAAACCAGATTCATTAAATCTTAATATGTTCCAGAACCATTAAATCTTAATATTAAATTGTAATATGTTCAATTGCTTGAGAGTTGGGTGCGTAAGTATATATTTGCTGAAAGAGTGAAGCAGATGGTGTGAGGGTATGTATGCATGTGTGTAAGTGTGTGTGTGCGTGTGTGAGAGAGAGTGTAAGTATGCCTGCATCTGTAAGTGTGTGTGTGTGTGTGTATATAGATTCGTATTTAAGTGTGTATTTATATAAGTGTGTATATGCGAAAAAGATCGAATCATTTGTTAAGATAAATATATGTCTAAAGTTTGGTTAAATATTAGATTAATATGACGATTACAAACAGATAAACAATATAAACCAGCGCTATAAAATACTAGGTAAATGATAGCCTCTTTTGTACGCATTAGCGTACAAAAGAGTTTGTGTGTGTGAGAGAGTGTGTGGATTCATATTTAAGTGTGCATTTATACTATATTTTATAATATTTATTTAATTATTTATTTATTTTGTTTATTCACTTATTACTAATCAACATTGAGTAAGTAAAACCAAGGCATTGAGAAGTAAAATTAATAAAGATATTACCCTAACTATACAAATAGAATGACACTTATAATACTAGTTATCATATAAGAATAAATAATTAATAGCTTGCAATTTGAACAAGTGAGGGTTGGCGGTAAAAATATCGAAATCTGGTGCCATCGAGTGAATTTCATTTAAGCGCCGCAAAGCACGCACCAACAAGTTCCACCTCGTAGGGTTAGTGCGCGAGAACGGCTCCGCGAAAAGATGGTGCGATCGAGCACGTAGATAATTATTTGGTATGAAAAGATTCACATTGGCTAGTAAGCTAGGGTTATCAGTTTTACCACGAATTAGATTGAAAACATAGGACATAGTCAGCATTTCTCTTCAATATATTTACTTGTCGGTGTTTTTGAATCGTCTCGTTTGTCATTTGAACCGAAGAGTCAGTTTTCGTTGAAACGACAATCCCGAGCCATTAAATCATGTATCATCAAACATCGAACACATTCGCATATTCAGATCGCCGCCTTGTTCGGTTACGCGCGCGGAGTTATTCTTGTTCGAATAACTCGTTCCCTATTGCACACTTCATTACACGCGCCGAAAGGAGCGGCAACGACATCGACGCGGCACAATAACGCGGGGCGGCGCGCGATGAGTTCGGCAAACACGAATTCCAAACGGCGAAACTCGGCCCGGTCGCCATATCGACGCGCGTTCGACTTATTTCGACGGGAATGTGGAACAGTCGGAAGGTGGGTGGGATATCAAAGCGCCGCCGGAGCCCGTACATAATTCAAAGGCGGGCTTTGTGAGCATACACCGCGGCGCGCGTTTTTACAGCGAATACTTTCAGGCGGCGGCGGCTGCGCGCGAGAAATGTTTTCAAAGCTCCTCAATGAGGAAGGAGGGTGCAGCGTTGCTCTTCAAACCCTTGACATTTTACATAAATGACTTACATATATAGCTACATATACATATTAATGACTTACATTACACATAAATGACCTACATACACATACTCACAAGTATCGTTTAATCTTGTCGCCCTGCCAGTATAAACCTAACAATTTCTATCAACCCATACAAATATATGTCAAAACTAGCTTCCATTTTGAATTTGGAATCATTCTCATTGTGCCAAATTCTTCTTCTCTGTCGTTCCCTCATTACTGAGGATCGTAACCACTAGACAACAGTTTGCCTACGAGGCTCCTCCACTTTGACCTGTCTTCTGCACGGCGGGTCGCAGATTGTATTGACCCTTTTGTTACTTCTTTGATGAGGTCGTTCCATCTGGCCGGTGATCTGCCTCTGCTTCTTCTTCCCTCCACTTGACCCCCGGAAAGCATTTTCTCCAGAGTCTCTGGGTTTCTCCTGGCAACATGACTGAAGAACTGCAGGACCCTTCTCATGCATACGGTGGAGAGCCTCACTTGGATGCCGAGTTCTTCCAGGACAGATTTGTTGGTGCGGCGTGCTGTCCATGGGATTCCTATCATTTTACGCCAACACCACATCTTCAGTGCATCGATTTTGGTGCGTATCCGAGCCTCCAGGGTCTATGTCTCCGATTCATAGAGAAAGATCGAGAAAACCAGAGCTCGAACCAGCCTGGCCTTAGTCCGCTTACTTATACCCCGATTCTTCCACAGCCTTTCTAGCTTACTCATGGTCGAGTTTGCCATCTGGCTTCTGTGCCAAATATGATTGAGTTAATGGGCCTTTCTTGCACTTAGACCACTAAGACCCATGTGTTTAGGGTCGGTCAAACTCACGGGTAAACACCCATTCGGCGTCCTCCACGCAGAAGGGAGAGCCATGGTAGGACGCTGACCTGTGGGCCAGTCTCCTCTAGGAGTCAACTTAGGGCGCCCCTGGATGGTTTGCACACCGTGCGGCATCAACCAATCGATTGTGCACTCAGACTAACAGCCGGAAGAGTCTGGGAACAGTATGTTTCCTATAGTGCGGTGAGGGTTGTTAACCTTATGGCAACTGCCCTTGAAACGATCATTCGGCCACCCGATGCAAAGGATGCCGTGGTCCGCGATAGATTCGGTTGACCGCTTCATAAGGGAGAGGACCGCGCAAGCGACCTCGATCCCTGTAACCAGTCAGGAGGTAGGAGGCACATGAGGTTTAATACCAGACGAAGATATCCTTCCAAACTGGTAGTCAGTAAGCAAACATGCCTCTGATAGGCATGTTGGCTTAGATAGACGGTAGATTTGTATTCGTCTCTAAGTCTTCTACGCTCACCTCAGTCACAGGAGATGAAACGATCATTATCGTTAAAACGTCATGTAGTGACGGGTTCGCCCATTGTAGTCGACACCTCTAAGTGCCTCTATCTTTTAACAATTTCTATCAACCCATCCAAAATTATCTCAAAACTAGCTTTCATTTTGATTTTGAAATCATTCTCATTGTGCCAAGTATGGGAGTAGCTAATGGTCCTCTTGAAGTTGCTACTACTATGGCATAATTTCTCGTTCTCAGGACCGGGTTAACTCACGGTACAGCTCCTATACAGTAGCCTCCTCGAATGAGGTTTCACCCCGTGAAGGCCTGTGTCCAGGCTGTTATGCTGGTGAATCAGTTTTCCCTGGAGTATTCTCTCGAATCGCTAACCCTGACAATATACTCAGCAGAAAACCTTATCCTGCCTCTCCTTCTAGTCCTTGACTGCACTTCTGAGTAGGAGCTAATGGGCCCTGTTGCAGTTTGGCTACGAGGCCCAGTTGTTTAGGGTCGGTCAAACGCACGGGTCAACACCCATCTGGCGGCCTCCACGCATGAAACGCGAGCCCTGGTAGGACTCTGGCCTTAGGGCTAGTTTCCCCTAGGAGTCAATCTTCTGTCGCTCCTGGACGGTCTGCGCACCGTACGGCGTAAGCCAATCGATTGTGCATTCTGACTAACATTCGGGGGAGTCTGGAAGCAGTACTGTTTCCTATTGAGCGGGGGTGGTTGCTAACCTTACGGCGACTGCTTTTGAAACGACCATCGGCTACCCGATTCTGGGAGAACAGCCGGGCAAAGGAGTCCGTGGTCAGCGATAGATTCAGTTTACACCGTTTCACCGCTTCGTAAGAGAGAGGACCGCGCAAGCGACCTTGAACTCGTAATATGTAATATGGTCGCAACTGGAAGTAAGGGCGTGAGTTTAAGCCCGCTGTTTATCCCGCTGTTTAGATCTTACGGGAATGTGGCGGAGCCACATTCTCGTAAGAGGCCAACGCCTTATCAGCGAGATAGTCTTCTGCGCTCACTTCACGGGAGATAGATAAATCATATTTCGTTAAAACTTACTGAGGTGGTGGGTTCGCCCGTTGTAGTTGACAGCTCTAGTTGTCGTCTCCCGCATCTCAGGACTCACGGCTGGTCAGTCGGTTTTCCTTGTTGAATTTGACAAGGCCGTCTTAGTTTTTTTTAAATAATTTATCTTTTATCAAATTTGTTCTGTATTTTGTCACCGTAGTGTTGATTTTATTGTAAAACTTATTGTTTATTAACTGTTTTTTTTTTTGATTGACTATTTTTAAAACGTATTGATAGATTATTTAAAAATGTTGTTTACATTTTTTTTTTGTTATTTGAGTCTGTAAGATTTAATTTTTATAATTGATCCGATGGTGCCTTGCCTTTACACGTAAAAAGTATATATACACGTAATGAAGTTGTAATAACTTTTAGAAAATTTAAAATGTCGTATTCCACAGTATGTACTTTTTGGAATGAATAAAATATGACTATGACTATAGCGCCCAAACACTTAATTTAATATGGTTGGTCGAAATTTGGTAATGGCAAGAGTTGATAATGTTTTTGTTGAAATCGGTTTACCAGGGGCACACTAGTTATATTTCAATCTCACAATATTGGACTTATAGAATCGAAGTATGTTACAAGGATTTGTTGGACCGAAAGCATATAGAATTTTCGACAACCAGTATACCTACGTATTTTCGTAAAATATTGAATCGAACGAGTTTAATGTGTTACATTCTCACTATCCGCGCTCGTCATCTTGTTTCGTTTCGTTTCGTGTCATTGGCGCGCGATTTATTCGACGTTGCATCGCTTTATGGTGTGAGTTCCTTCTGTATAAAAAAATACATTACACTCAAATCTTTCCATTAGTTCTTGGCTACTTGCAAAGAAAGATTTTGCGGTAACACGGCTGTTTTTTGTTTGTTCTCGTAAGCTCGGGGTTAATGACATAATAGCTCTTTTCCTTCTTGACACGGAAGTATAAACAGTATCGTCCGACAAAATCGGCGCGGAGCTCCCGATGTTTCATTTGGAAATGTGATACGGTAGAGTCCACCCGACAGTTGTGCGATGTAGCTACATTAAGTGAAGTGGGCATTAGGGCTCGTAGAGGTAGTGTAAACAGAGGCCTATCTGCTACGCTCCCCGTTCAAACACTGTTATTAGCTGTGAGCGTCACGGCCGCGGCGCGCTGTAGAGGACGGCGGTCTTTATGGCGCGTTTCGCAAACAGAAAAGTTCGTGACTGGTCACTCTCGTCCACTTATGAGATTCTGATACCCCTCAAATATTTCGGCGCAAGATTCCTAACTAGCAAAGCATAGCTGTATCTGTAGCGAGAACATTTTCAGAATTCAAAACGGTATTCATGATTGGTCCTATATGTTTGTTAGAAACGTTTATGCTTGTACAATGCGAAAGGGCCCCTTATTTAAAACGTTTTAATGATGCATGATATATTGTTGCTCTACTTAGGAGTAACCAGATACATAAGTTTATGTTCCTTGTCTTTTGTATCTGGTTTCTAATGGTTCCGTGCTGCTTGGGTTGTGTTGACTAAACTGTCTGCCGTCTGACCTACCTAATTCACGGTTCCACTCCTATCTGGTAGCCTCCTCGAAGAGGGGCTTACCCTGTCAGGGCCGCCGTGAGCTTTCACCACGGCTGCAATTCTGCAGTCGGAGGCGGTTGGGTTCAGAAGATCGTGGATTCGGGGAAATAACTCGGGGGGAACTGGGCGGTTAGAGCACTATCTGTACTTGCGAAAAAAACGGAGAAAACTCAAGCCGGCGAATAACCACGGGGGTCTGGAGACGTATGTTTCCTTTGACAGCGGAGGGTAGTTGTCGACCTGAAGTCTTTAAGCCTTGAATCGACTCGTCGGCCGACCGATCCCGAGTGACCATGGCGGGCAGAGGGCGTTGCGGTCGGCAAAATATTCAAACTGATTAACAGCTTGCGCCAGGAAGAGGCCGCGCAAGCGACTTCGAGCCCGTGACCAGATCGGGGGATGGATAAATTCGATTGAATCTGGTAGTAAGGGCGTGAGGTTGGCCGCTGGTTTCACTTTCCAGTGCCTAAATTTCCTCAATTTTTCAGTGTTAAACTAAATTAAGAGATATTTTTAACACATCAATCTACAATTAAGTGTAGCTGCAGTTGCTGTTACTGATTTCTTGTCATGTTCATGAGTCATGTTCCAGCTAAACCACATAAAAAATTAAAAAATGTTTTTTATTTTTAATATTTTAAAAACGTTTATTTATTCCTTCACTGTAATCGATCGATCAACGTTCAGGGCGAGGAAGCAGGGGCGCTTTAAACGGTCTAACTTTTCCTCAATTCGGATGCACAGAAATCAGGAGTTGTTGTCGGTCTGCGGCCGGCCACCTCATTAATCACATTCGAAGACGAACCGGTCGAGTTTATCGACAGCTCTCTCTCCCCCTCGCACACACCCCAGCCGCCGTACGTTAGGGTGGGACGGGCGAGAGTGTCTTCGCGTCTCTGCGCGGACCGAGTTAGCCTATTTGCGGAGGAGCACTTAGTGCTAATTAGTAAAACCATTAGTACGAAAACCGTCGGCCACGTCGCCACTCGCCCTAACCTCCCCTTTTATCTAGCTCCGTTCTCCACCTCTATGAGCGTAAGTGTGACTGAGGGATATATTCCGTCATGCCAGCGAGTTATTAATTCCGAGAGAATGCCAAATTAACGTTCTTATGGGGGTTTACTGGGAAGTTGTTTGATCTTGATGAAGTTTCTATCCTGTAAGCATTACAAACTAAATTATTAACCCTAGAACGAATAACCTACACAAACTTTACTACCACGAAGAAAACATATAAGCATAAGACTATAAACATACAAATATCCACGTTACTGAGCATCCATAAGGTGCTTACATCTACATGTTCGCGTTGATTATATAGCGTATTATATTGTATTACGATTTGGAAAGAAGGATTTTACTATGAAACGAACCGTGTAAATTGCACTAATAGTTTCAAATAATTCTTGTATTATTATGTTAAATAGGGCAAATTTCATGTATTTATTTATTTATTTATTAAATAAGGAAAATAAACAGTATCATTTTATAGAATTACAAAATTATAAACATTGTAAAATATGAAACTGGTTAGGGATTTCCTATGAATTACAAATTTATATTAATGTAAATTCTGGTACTTTTCAGTATTTGTTTCCCATTTTATGGTATAACATCATGGCGGCGCGATGTAGATGGCTCTCTAAACACACCTATACGGTATAAAATAATAATATAATGCACAGAAAACCCGAACATCCTTCGCCCAAAGACACTTTGGCTTTATAGGGCCAAAAATTTATAACCATCTAAAAGAATCTATAAAAACATGCCAAAACACTAAGTCAATCCAATCAAAATCTAAAATTACACAACATTTACTTCAACTTGGTAGAAATGAGGTGGAAAAGGCAATAAGTCATATTTTAAAGTAAAGGTCTGCATTATTATTATTGTCATACATATTGCACTACACTTTATATTTTAATACTATTTATTTATTTGTTTTACAAAGTTCATATTACGATATTTTATATTAATATTTATTTCCATGACCATGCTACATCAATATTTTAAATATAATTATAAGTTTAATTTGCATTCGCTTATCTATTTTCTATTTTATCATATTTTGTATTTTTCATTTTAATATTATGAGCACATGAATAAATCTTTGCCATACATAGAGTTTTCCTTGGTACGGGCTATGGCCTAGTTAGGCAGATTCTGCAACTAATACAATTGTAAATTTATGTTTTTGAATGAATAAAATTATTATTATTATTAATAATAATAAGCGATTTTTTTATCGTAGCTCTTGTTATTGAAAAAAATATGTCAATTTTTAATTTGTTATACGGGTTTAAACACGTAATAATTGCGAACTTTAACGTTCAGATAGGCCAATAGATGGCATTATATATTTCCGTATTAATTCTGTGATGTAATCATGGGCTGATTACATCATATAAAAATGCGATAGATGGCACTAATATTTGAATGTTATTATTGTTATCATTGAAATTTTATAATTAATTAGTCCTTAATAAAAATCCATTCATTATCATTGCTTATATAGATGGCCAATTGAATTCATTTGGCAGTCAATGCTATCAGCGCTGCTTGCATTTCGCCGTCACAGAAGGGTTGCCAAATCGTACTACGGAGTTGAGCAATCTAGTATCATATAGTGGCTATTGCATAAAACACTATCGTTGAAATATTTAGTGATAATTGTGGATATATCAATCACCTCAAATGCGATGACCTTGTTGATGTTGATGTTGACCTTGATGATTTTTATTTTTATTTATAATTTTTAAAAATACATAATTTTATTTTTTAATTTTAAATTTATTTAAATTTAATTTTTTATATTTTTTTTTGGACGTCATGATTTTATTTTTAATTTTCATTACATTTAAATATTTTTACTAACACTCTCATAAGATAATTTTGGAAATGTAATTCAGATATTTATAATTTTGGCATATTTTTGACAATTTAAAAAAAAATATATATTTTAATTCTATCTTTAATTTATTAAAGATTTCATGATTTTTGATTCAATGAAATTTTAAATATTTTTTTTAATATTTATGTAGGTATACCTAATTTGATATATTTTGTTTTTTCTTTTAGTTTTAACTAAACGTGTGCACAGGTAAAATATTTTCCGGTATACCTGCCTTAGTACAGGCCTAGGCCTAGTTAGGCGGTGTTGACATAGTGACCAAGATGCTGCAATGTGCTTTATTTTTCGCTACGATTATTTTTTGTAATGCTGCATGAATGTATATCTCGTGCTTAAATTCTAATACATATAATCAATGCCGTTAGCAATCAATTCCACCCTTGCGATCACTGAGCGCATGCTTCGCTTTATGTCAGTGGATCGATTTACACATTATGTGGTGAGCAAAACTTACTATAAAAGGTTAACTTTCGAGGGTTTGAATTATTAACATGTAAAAACGCGTCAATATTGCGCTTGTCTAAGTAATCAAACATATTGTCCGTATTCGGACTTTCAACTGTTCTGACCTAACTTTCAGATTGGCCGTATTTATTCGTCCTACAGGTATGGTCGTAGGTTCTAAGCTGCTTTCCCGGCCTCTACCTGATGTCAGCGATAGCTCAACTACAATTTATCGCGGACCATGGCGTTCTTTGTACGTCTACCATTCAGGACCTGGTGGCCAACAGGTCGTTTCAAGAGTGTCTGACATTAGGTTATCACCCACCGCTGCTTCTTAGGAAACATAGAAGGTCATTTGCATAACCCCCCCGGTTATTAGCCGGAGTGCACAGTCGATGGATTAACGCCGCACGATGCGTAATCCGCCCAGCAGAGCCCGAATGGCAGCCCCCAGAGGAACTGATCCACCTGCTGTGACAGGAGAAAACGGAGTCCATTCCAGGTTTGTCCCTCTCCGAGGAGGCTTCCGGATATGACTTGAACGGTGGGTTGAGCCAAGCCAAGCTAACGAGCGGGTTTTATTGACCCAACTGCACAGGAACCATTAGCGGTAATTTAAGTTTGTATATATTGCGGACCGAGGTGGCCTTTGCCCGCCAAGCTCAATCAATAGGAAGGCATTAAAATAACAATTCTCCAAGACGTAGTTTGGTATGTTAGGCGCAGACACAATAATGACCATACTTTCAAAATACACCAAAAATAGACTGAAACTTTTACAAGTGAAGGGGATAATCCTTTGTTTTCTAACCAACTAAATGCACTGAAATATGAGGGCAGAGAGAATTCCTAGATATATAACCTTAATTTATTGATTTATTCAAGGATTAATTATTATCAAAAAATGATTTTGCTTACAAAAATAAGTAGAGCCGAACGGCAAAACCTTAATCTTTTGTTTATTTGATTCTTTCACCCAACTGGGACTAGCCTGTTCTAGGGTGGACAGGAACCTAATATTAGAATAAATTATGTTAAAGTTTTAGTAGCATGCTAATAAAACTAAATTTCCCCATAATGTGGTCATCAAAAAAGATATCATAAATAAATAAATAAATATTTAATACATTTTACGAGCATTCCGGACTTAGCCACATTAGCTAAAAGTACATTTTTTGTGCATTGTGTTCACATATGCCAAATATTAAAAATGCTCTTCAGCTTTTATTGAGCTAAACTATCGGGTGCATGACGTGGCTGACGATTAATTCGTAGCTTTAGCCTAATCGGCTCAAATAGCATAATAATAGCAACCTATTAAGAGGGAGCGCGGTGCCTCCAAAAACAGAATTTAGCCGCAGAATCGATTGTCAATGTTGATTGACATCGCTGGCAGTTGATTGACGAAGGTAAGGGATAAACTGCGGCTGAGCAATACTTAGATCACGTCGTTGAGTTTCGCCTATCGTCAACTGAGGATCTCAATTCTAGTGTTACAGACCTTTACGTAACTTCCATTAAATTACTGCGGTGACATTGTTAAGGTTTGCTCTCTTCGCAGCTGCTTCTCCGTGGTTTTCAATATTTATTTCATCGACATTATAAGCCTTATAATGAACCAACATGAAAGTAAATAAAATAATGGTCGATAAATAAGTACGGCTACTCCATTCTTACTAGCTACTTTTATTTTTTTCCTTGCTTTTCGAACAATTTTTTATTTTTCGTTAGGTTGGCATCATGGCGATTATTATTTTGACCTCTCATATACCAAATGCAACAAAATTTTCTCCCTACAGACCAGTTTTGGTCCAGAATATTTTTACACCTTGTTATTTACACAAATACCAATATATACATATATACAAATAACAAGTCAATCAGTTCCGACTACTTGAATATTGCTTGGGAAAGTCGAATAACCATAAGCCTTGCGGTAGAGTATGGAAATTGTTGATACATAAAACTGTTAAAGGGTGATTTAAATAAGATGTATGACAAGTTTTATAAAAGTTGGTAGAATAGATTTTGTATAAATTGGTGGGACACAAGTGACCATGTGGTTAATAAAGCTGCAAAGTTACAACTTTTTCCAAAATTTGATTATTTTATTATTTAACTCAGTATACGTACTAAATTAATTTGAGAAAGTAGCCATAAATATTTTATTTATATATTTAAAGGTGCCAGAGTTCGTTGGTCATTTGGCGATATTTAAAAAAAACGTTATGTTTGTAAACAGCAATTAATTTTATTTTGCTGATTATACAATGATTTTTGAAGTTATGGGACACACATATTCCATGATTTTTAAGGGATTAAGCATTAGCTTAAGCAATGTCTAATACTAGTGCTCGAGCAGTGCTCGGTTATGGAACGATCAACCACTCGACTATAGATTCGAGTGTAAATTACCTAAATATCAGAGTTTCAGATCGCTTACTCATATATCAGGACCCTTAAACTTCTTCTTCTTCTTCAAAACATCGAGATTTGGATTCCGGGATACCACGTAAATACCTAACCAAGCTGATATTTACACTGAGATAAATATTGGATAGATTCTTACATTACCATCTTATACTGTTTTATAGAAAATAACGATATTCCAATCGTAATTTTGTTGAATTACAAGAAATTTTGTTGAAACTTATTATATGTACGGTTTAACATTCTCCGTAAGGTTATTACGGAAATAACTGTACACTGTAGCTTCAACAGGATTTATGTGTCCAATTATAACCGGACGTAACTACTTAACATGCTGTCATGTTAGAAACAAGATCCCAAGGTTACGACATATTGAAATA
The DNA here is from genome assembly GCA_944548615.1 of Micropterix aruncella. NCBI lineage: Eukaryota > Metazoa > Arthropoda > Insecta > Lepidoptera > Micropterigidae > Micropterix > Micropterix aruncella. Next base: position 18,905,942 of record OX155961.1, read on the forward strand.
ATATTATGTTTTAACATTACAACACGGTAACTACCGTCACGTCAATACCGTTACTCGTGATGTTAATTCATACCTATAGACCACAGTTCGAGTTATATACTTAATCCTTGTTGAAATACGCGTATTTCCTGTTTAAGGAAAGTATTGTGGACACTCTTCTTTGTCTGTATGTGTGTATTCTCCAACGATAGCGCCGAAACACTTCAACCGATTGAGCTGAAATTTGGCATGCAGGCATCATTTGGTCATGGCATGAGCCGTGTTGTGGTTGAAATCCGTCCACCCTGGGTTGGCTCCCGACGAGGGAACTCCTCAACGGTCAACAGCAGAGACCCAACATTTTGTATACGCATTCATTTATGATAGCAACTTCCAAGTTCCACCATGACATGGCTGATGTACTATGGGTTGACTTCCGAAGAGGGAACTCATCAACGGTCAACAGCAGAGACCCAAAATTTTGTGTAAGCATTCCATTATGTTAGCAGCTTCCAAGTTTCACCATGACATGGCTGATGTACCCAGATGTTCAAAATGAAGAAAAGTCGAAAAAGTCGAAAAAATCGAGAAAATCGAAAAAGTCGAAAAAGTCAAACAAGGCAAAAACTTCGAAAATGTCGAAAAATTCGGAAAAATCGGAAAAGTCGAAGTCGAAGTCGATTTCGATTTCGATTTTCGAGGGTTAAAGGGTGGCGCTACTAGGTTGAGGGGGGTTGTGGCAGTATTTATGATATCAATATTCAGATGAATTAAGTTCCTGGCTACTCGACAGGGAAGTCTTGGGGTGACACAACCGATTTTTTTTCATAGTGTGGGTGTGAACCGAGCGGTCTACTCTTAAGTGGTACAGGTTAATATTAAATACTACCATTGATTTTCTAGCCACCCCCGAAGTTTAACAATTTGCAATGACTTGCTGAAATTATAAGCGATCAAACGCATAATAAAGTAGGTCATTATGGGTAATGGTTCATCGTTCATAACAATGCCGGCTGAATCAAAGACACGATCGACTTTCCGTAGGCCACTAGTCTCATTTCAACAACAAAAGAAGTTAAAAGGGTATTGAAACTATGTTGGAACCTCTTAGAATGTTTGTTTCCTGAATTAATGATATTTTCAACGTTGATATGAGGTGCTATATTGAGGTTTCTGGAGTAAGGGTTTGAGTGTATTCGTGTATATACTCGTAATACGCACCAAAGAAAGAAAGCCGTAGTAAGCTTCAAATATAACAGGTAGGGATACCGATAATAAGTGGCGGTTTTCAACCTTTTATTAGTGACGGCACACTTTTAGTCGAATCGAGTCACTCCGATACTCGAGGGGGTTTTTAAAAACTAAAAATCGATTGTCACCCGAAAACTTTCCCGGAAAGCAGACGAGGCCTAAACAAGGTATTTAGCGTAACCCCACCTAGCGGAAATCCAGCGAAAATTCTTGGAAATCGCGCGTCGGCGTCTAAGCAAAGACACGAACCATAGCCGCGGCTAAATAGTGAGATAGGTTCGCGGGTAACAGATGGCGCTAGCCGCCCGCAACTTTAGGCTTGATGAATTATATCAAAGAAAATATGGCTGAATTCAAATACTATTTGCGTCGCTTGCATACGAGATACAATAATATTTCAACCGAAATTTCACATCATAATTTGTGTCCAAATTTTAAGTCTCTAACTGCAATATCTCGAGATTGAAGTATGACTAGCTCGCCCTCTGGTAGACCGGTTACAACTACAATCTATTTAACTCTTGCCATGACTAAATGCCAAATTACAGCTCAATCGGATGAAACATATAAGCGATATCACGGAGGAATTTTCAACACACACACACACACACACACACATACATACACACAGACAGACACATACAAAGAAAAAGCCACACACACAGACTCACAGAAAGTATTCGGCCTGGAAATGGCCCTAATCGTCTCAGGTTGGGTCAAAATGGATATTTCCCTATTCATCTCGATTTTTATTGCTTTCGCAATACTTTCCTTGAGCCAAGAAAGCAACAATTAGTCGTTATAAACAGCCTTACATATACTGTTTTCGAGATACATTTTACCTTATATAATGGAACATGGAAATATTTCCATTATTAATTTTCCCTTTGCACAGTATAAATTTTATCGACAAAACCTTTTATTTGATCACAATGTATCAGCATATTTTCATTTCGCCCCTCCATACTTCCATTTAATTTATTATATTTTATATTTGGGTCATGTTCTAGATTCATTATTTAAAAAAAAAACAAAAGGTATTTTGCACTTAGCTTTATTTTAAAAAGTTCTGTAATTTATAACTGTTCCAATGATAGGCTACATGTAATAAAGATTCAGTAGAAACATTCAGTATTTGATCAAATATGAAATAATTCTTGATCAGGGCTGAACACCCACTCTAATAATGAAACCGATTAAAAAGATGCACTCAACGCATGCATTAACAATGCATTGCAGAATGCAATAAAAGTTATTTTGTGCTATTACTGCAACAAACAAAAAAGTTATACGACGACGTTAAATTTCGGGTAGTAAATAAAAAAAAGTGGTTTATAGTATATAGGCTCTATGTGTAAAAGCTAGCAAATGACCCCCCCCCCCCCTCCATCTCCCAAAAAATTGTGCCGGTTTATCTGCCAAACACACTGTATATACAAGTTTCTCGACCGTAACTCGCACGGGTTCTTCTTGCCATCTTTTATTTCCCGCCTCGCACTTAGGAATCTAAACATAAGTTTTTTTCTCTCTAGGAAACGATATCGCGTATCACGCGCGGGTAAAGCAAAAAGCGATGATCTTGCCAGAAAAAAAATAGTCTAGCGCCCGTCCTCGAGCCGCCCGAATATTTTCCTTCATTTGCCGCGCGGCAAGTTCGACGTAAGCCTTTGTCCGACACGTTCGCCTCTAGGGGCAACGCGAAAGTTGCTCGACCTCCGCGATAATGAGGCATAATGCAGGGCCATAAATTCAGACCGCGTTGTATGAAATTAACCTGCGTCATACCTACATAACACTTTGCTTTCGTTTGAGAAAGTTTTTCACAACTGAGTCAAAGGCCTCGTTAAGGTCATATGCATTGTTAAACTAGAACGTGTAATCCCACAATCACACGGGACCTACGGCAATTAAAAACATGTCTTTACAATTTTGTCTAAAAATATAGCTAGTGTAGTGAATTGAATTTGGAGTAAATTTTCATGCGCCACCGTATTTCATGAGATCCTGTCTTCAAAAGACTGTGTAAGTGCCCTTATTTTGTTTATAATATTATAAATGAAATCAAAAATAAGCATCGGCAAATAATCGACCTATAATAATTAAGTAATGACTACGGAATCCAATAATCACTTTTATAGATTCTCATGCTCTCAAAATGTGGAAATCCGTTGAAAACTATAATTCTAAATGTATACTTGAAAACAAGATTTTACCTATTTACGTATTTTGTGTAGCACAGTGTATTTTTGGGGTAATAGAAAACGTTAGAAACAAAAAATGTGTAGGAATCGTTTTCCAAACAAACTGATCTGCTACTCCTTAGTCAATACCACGGACCGTTGGCATAGTTGTTATGTTCGATTCCAGACTGGGATTAAATTAAGGGAATCGCATTACAATTCTGTCGATCGAATGCAATAACAAGACACACATGTTACACAAACACATACATATATATACTTCATTGTAGGGTTGGTTGTAAGATTGTCGTATGATAATAAACCCGCCCATTGTGAAATTTAACAAACAAACAATAATTTTAAATAGGTCACTATATACGCTATGTTAATAAATCGGTATTTACGCCATGCTATAAAATATCGATATCCAGACAACATACTACTTATAAATAAATATGTAAATACCCTATTTCATAAAGAGTCAAATATTTCTTTTATCCCATCCATATATGGCATAATTCAAAGGGTAATAAACTTTTTAAATAAAACTTTTTTCATGTAGTAATGTATTTGTAATTTCAATAAATATTATTAGCATATCTAAAATATTACTAGCATAATATTATAATAATAAATATTACTAGCATAATATTAAACGAGTTTATCAGAGCGGTAATAGACCAGACCTAAAAGCTTGAACAGATACATACCGGTGCAGAATCACACACTCTCATATATACACAACTATGACACATACACGTAGATGTACTTACACACACCCATTAAACACACATCACAATCACACACATAAACACACCCTTCCTACTCTATCGTACACACTCAGAAATCGAGAGAACATGATAATATAACATAATATATAAATATTATTACACAACATCACGCACATTAACTGTATATTACCAGGAGACTATTTTGGCCGTAATGTTAATATTATTTATTAACTTAAGACCCGAGCGCTGTTTTTCTCTTTTGTTGGAATAAAAATAAAAATAAAGAAAATATCTATTCACGTAAACTAGGCTGTGCGTAAAGATTAGAAACAATCAAACAAAACAAACAATAATCCACCTTCGCCCGTAGACAACTTTCACCTATCACAATTAGTGTAATAGCAAATTCAAATTGTTTTATGCACTGCTCATCTTCGTAAGTGAGGGTCAATGTTTGGATTGTCTGAAAATAATGCCATAATAAATGATTGTCTCTTTGCGAAATAACTCCAAAGATTTGTCAGCGGCTTACGCGACGAGTTCTAACACAAACGAACCTCGTATCGCTTTCTTTATTGTGCAGCGCAATTGTCTCTCTCGCCTCGTCTGCCAATGTCTGTGAGTATTTTTTCACTCAGTCTGGTCTATATAAATTGGCTGATTCGGACGGACCGAAGACAAAGACGTTGTTAAACACTTTTATTTCGGCTGTCTGCCGGAGACGATGTTAGGCGCACACTTAAATCCAAAACGCTTTTCAAACGATCGCACTTTCTCGTGGCTTTATTTCACTTATGAAGATTAACGACCGCGATACAGCCGAAACGTGTCTGGGTGCATGTTTTTAAATCAACCCATCGGCTGTGGATAAATAGAATTTTACTTCTTATATGCCGTTTGCCATAACGTTTCGTGATGTTAATAATATGTAAAATAAAATAATAGATCTCAAAGGGGCTAACGGGATATAATGGGCCCTTGCTGAGTTGGCCACGAAGACCCATTCAGTTCAGGGTTGGTCACACTCACGGGTCAACACCTATCCGACGGCCTCCACGCATGAAGTGCGAGCCTGGGTAGGACTCTGGCCTTATGGTTAGTTTCCTCTGGGAATCAACCTTCTGGCGCTCCTGGACGCTCTGCGCACCGTGCGGCATAAGCCAATCGACTGTGCACTCTGACTAACAGTCGGGGAAGTCTGGAAGCAGTACTGTTTCCTATAGAGCGGGGGTGGTTGCGGACCTTACGGCGACTGCTCTTGAAACGACCATCGGCTACCCGATCCTGGGTGAACAGCCGGGCAAAGGACGCTGTGGTCCACGATAGATTCGGTAAACACCGTTTCACCGCTTCGTAAGGGAGAGGACCACGCAAGCGACCTCGAACTCGTAAACAATCGAGAGACTGGAGTAATCTGGTCACTATTGGAAGTAAGGTCGCGGTTAAGGCGTTGGCCTCTTACGGGTTTGTGGCGGAGCTAGATGGTGGACCGTTTTGTCCAAGTCTTCTGCGCTCACTCCAGGGAGATAGAACGACTAATCGTTAAAACTTCCTGAGGTGACGGACCCGCCCGCTGTAGTCGACAACCCTAGTTAGATCTTAAAGGGATTTCTGCAATAGAAAATGTTGTTGACTCTATATTAACATTTGATACAATTATAAAATGGGATAAAACGAATTTACAGCGTGAAGTTTGTAGCACTCGGCGTTTTGGGGACGTTGCAACCGCCGTTGTCCAGGGTAGACTGAAGTACTATCAATCGTCACCCGTTGTTCTGCGGGTAGGCGGCAAACTGCTGCTATTACTGCGCAAAGTATAACGTTGGTCTGTGCGCGCGAATTTTGGAAAACCGCTGTGCACACAATACTCGCTGTATCCTGTATCTCGTCCTTGCTCTCGGCGATGGGTATTAACAACATTTTAAGAAGAGGGTTCTACGTAGTAAATTGTTTGTAACCGTCGTATCTATTGAAGTTCGGGTTCTTCTTATTTCAATGACTTCCCGGATCAGGCGGGAAATCAAAAATTTTTTTTTGGATATGACAATGGGATTTTGAAACTGCACCCATCGGTTACTTCCGCTATCTAATAAGTGTTCGCATATCGCCGAATTTTCTCGTTGAACGTTTTTAACAGCTTTAATGCGTTCTATAATTCGAACGGCTACGGGCCGTTTCGTTTGTCCAAAATAGGCTAAACCACAGCTGCATTAGATTTTTTACATCCTTGGGGTTTGCTGCAGTGGAATTACAAACTTTACAGGCCTCAGAGATCGAGATATATTTTGGGATGCTTTGAAAATCATTTTTATATCAAATTTGTTTAGCATCTTACTTATTCGATCTGTCATGCCCTTGGCTTATAGTACGAACACTCGTGATATGGTGGGTTTTTGAGTTTCGTCTGTATTGGATTGTGTGCGTGTCTCGTGATATTTTTTTCTAAGGACATCAATGGCATATTCCATCTTCTGCGATAGATGCTCAGCGTGGCATAAATTGCGTGCTCGATTCGCGATCGGCGTTTGCACTGAACGCAGATAGTAGAGATGATAGTGTGTGGTGGCATGCAAATATCTGTCTTCAGTGATAGTCTTCCGTTTCATATTTAATATTATAAATTTTGCGAGTCTTTCCTTCATCGAATACAGTGGTGAGTGCTTCGGTTCGTCGAATAAAATCCGCTGTTTAATAACGATACTGCATTTTCTATTCTAAGTGCATAATAAAATTACAAAAATCCGTTGTGGAATTACACGATTGAATTGAACATTAACCTAACTACCAAACATTATTTAAATTTGTTGTTATATATTGTTTTGACAATGAATTGTATTTTTGGACTACGTATTTTTACATAAAATTTTATAATATTTAACATATAACAAATAATAATGACTTTTTCTTACTTTTCTTACTTATAACTTTATTTTTCTCTTTATTTTAGTTGTAAGACTATTCTGTTTGTCATTCTTTGTTTAATCGAATGCTATATTCCATTTAATGCCGATTATTATATAATTATTATATAATGGAATTGCATTTTATTTTTGTTTTTTTTTTGATGAACACATTTTAGGGAAATTTAGTTCTATTAGCATTTTACTAAAACTTTTACATAATTTATTGTAATATTAGAGTCCTGTCCATCCTAGAACGGGCTAGTCCCAGTTAGGTGACAGATTCAAATAAGCAAAGGTTAAGGTTTCGCCATTCGGTTCCTGATATTTTTGTAAGCAAAATCAATGTTTTATAGTAATTAATTATTAAATAAATAAATAATTATTTATGAAATTTAACCGTTGTTGAATTATATATGAAAATAAATAAATTAAAAACGGCACTGCCATCAGCTTGAAATTTAATCATGTAAGTGTATTTAAATAGATTAATTAGATTATATATGTAATACATTTCATTGAGTTCAATAAATTTCACACTTCATGTTGAAGTAACATTTATCAGATCTTTAATCTATTGTCCAAATAGCAGGGAATTAAAGCCGGCGCTGAACCAGAAAACAAAGTTTATGATATATTGATGATAATAGAATATGGAGGGATTTAATTAAATTTTGTACGGAAATAGTTCTCAATAATCGTTGTGAAATTCTCATGCTCCAACTTTCTCTTGCTCTCTAGAAAACTAATTTTGCGAAATATATACAGAGTCCAGGCTATATGGATTAAAACTATTTTGATTTGATATTTCACTTGGTTTTTGTATGTAGATTTTTAAAATATTTGTTTTTCACTTTTTTCTTATTATGTTGAGATTTCTTTTTCCGAATTCGAACGACAACATTATTCGAATCCGAATAATGTTGAACTGCCATTATTTCTTTTATATTTTTTTTCAAGCAGATAGCTTTCAAACGTCAACATGTAACATGTCAACATATAATTTTAATCATTATAAATAAAATTTTCACTATCAGCATAAATTTAATACTTCACTATTTAAAATACTGGACGCTTTCTAGGTCAGAACTTATGAATTTTTATAGGGGATGCACTTGGTAGTAGTAGTAGTAGTAGTAGTAGATGGAGTGGGGGGCTTGTTTCCAGCCCTTGATGTCACCTAGATCTGTAAGGTCTTTTGTAACTACCCACTGTGTGGTTAGGTTAGGTTATGCACTTGGTTAAATTGTATATTTTTTTTGTTCCGTACTCAATCAATTCCGTTTTGATAATAGGTAGATTGTTATGAAACTGTACGGTTACGTGACTACATGACTAATTTAAAAGTGAAAGAACCATGTAATACTAACTAATAACGAGGGTAAGGATGAATTTCAGAAAAGTATAAAATATAAAAGGAAATGTAAATGGCGTTAAGTTAATGGAGCCATTAACCAAAAGTTGTACAAGGCGATTCTATCTTGTCCCATGACTTTCATTTGTTTACTACGAGCATAGTTTCGGAATGGAAGGGGCAGATTTGCCAACACCACATATCTTAATTTTGGTGCGATATGGCTTATATATTAATATGACATCGAATGTGAGAATACGCTATAATTCTAACAACACTTAATATCTGGTTACGATAATTGAAATTTGAAAATGCATACTGCATTCGACGAGCATATCGCGACGAAAAACGGTCAAATGTGATACTTGTAACTTGTAGGAGCTCAGTGACTTGATAAACTTGTCAAATTAGCACATCTTTTGGTGAACCAAAACATAACTCAATTTTTTTTCTAGAAGTAATATGTTTAATTGCTAAAAGTACCCGAAATGTTTCTACTTATTTATATAACCGTAACACCCCTGAATTTGGTTTGTTGCTGTACCAGATTACAAAATTGATATTTATTATTTCTTACATGGTGACATAGTGGTAAAGTCGACTAATCTTACATTGTAAGGTTCCGGGTCGATTACCGGCTGGGTCACCATTTTTAGTTGGGGATAAAATTAATGAAATTGCATATTTTTTTCGACTAAATATTATAACAAGGCATACACTTGTATAATATATTTCATTCACATATACATATACACATACTTCATAATATGGTTGGGTGTAAGAGATTGTCGTAAAATAATAAACCAGCCCATTGTGAACTTTCACAATAAAGCTTCCAATATATCCCTCATTGCAATTCTTCTTCTTCTTCTTTTTCATCAGCGCGTATTTGCCCACCGTTTGGCATATGCCTCTCCAATCACTCTCTATCCGGATCGGTTGACCGTTTCCCTCATCCAGACTGGACCAGCTATCTCCTTAATGTCATCGGACCATCGGCCCGGTGGTCTGCCTACACTTCCTCTGCCTAGCCGAGGGGGGGGGGGGGGAGGGCATTGCAATTTTTTTGTGCAATCATTTCGTGCAATTATTTCGTTCAATCATTGCAATTATTGCGTGAATATTGTTTGATATACGTCAATTATATGTTAAGCAATTGCTTATGATATTCCAAAAATTCAAAAACCTTCAACCGATGGACCAACTAACCAAGATGACTAGAAGTGCTGGGGGAGGCAGTTTTTAGTACCAAGTGTAGTAATCTCATTCGCGCAACGATACTTCTACTACTTAGCTCCAAGGCTTTATAATATTATAGGCATTGCGATTCAAAATCAATTTACCATGTTAGCATTTAAGAGATCAATAAAAACGTGTTTGTTTTATAAAGGACCACTCTAGGCCAGAGCCGAACTCATCACAATCTTTGATTAGGTAAATCAAAAATAATAAAAGAGTTTATTTTGTGTATATGTGTAATATGTATTCACTGTATTTATATATTATTAGGCATTTATGTATTGCTGTTGGGAATAAATATAATTTTATTTCTACTAATGTATGAGTGTATAGCGGAATAATTCTGTGTGTGTGTGTATTATACAAGTATGAATGTTTATTTTTTCTTTTTCATATGACCGAACGTCATACCAGTCAACTAGCGGAAAAGTAATAACCGAACTAAAATATCAGCATCCCTAGATACGGGCGTTTATCGCTCAGTTAGGTATGCGATGAGCCAGTGGCTATGTGTTATTTTTTTCAGTTTTTCCTGCACGATTTGTAAAAATGTCTACCGAATATCACATAGCCCTTCTGCAGTAATCTTGTTTTTTATGTAATAAAAAAAATAAAAATAATTAATATATCGTAATAATAACGTAATATTCGTAATATTCGTAATAACATAATATTTCAAAGTAATACTGTAAGATATTTTTTTGATTTAGTGCGATTTCTTCGATGGTACTCTTTCTTGGTTAGTACAATTTATCTGTTTTTCAAAACTTTCCGAGTGTCCCGCCCCATGTACGACAGAAAGAAGCCGAGTTCTTCGCTCTGTAGGGCGTCTGAGTTGGGCGGCCAATGAAGTGTGCGCCGCGACGCGCCGCCCAAAACTTGTAGGGCGGAAATGAAGCAGAATCAGGCAAGTTTACGTAAAGGCTTCGCTTGCTTAAGTTATTTCGTCGCTTTTCCGTCGTAAGTGTCGCTCAAGCGACGCATGCCCTCGCGCTCCGTATGAGTTTATATCTTTTCAACATTGGCAAGTTAACAACACTTACTCCGAGAGCGCACTCTACCTCGCCACGTGGATGAAAGGGTAGTAAGGAGACTCAGTTTTTCTCTCAAATAGTTTCCAGGGCAACAGGTAGTTTTCTTAATAGTTAAAGTTGAAAGAATCCAAAGCTAATACGTCTTGAATAAGGAAATATATTTTAATGACGCAAATAAAAATCTTCAAAGTCTTAATTTATTAAACAGCCTTTAGGACATTAGCGAATTTGTACCTGCACAATTTCATAAAATGATTAATGTTGTCTTGTTTTTTTTTGTATTAATAATGGCTTTCCTCTGGTTTTTTGATACAAAGAATGGCAAAAGAAATGTAATATTTATTTTTATTACTGAAAATACTAAGGAGAAACATTTCACTATGTCCCAAGCTGATGTACAACAATTTTGATTGATATAATTTTAAAAATTGTTTAGATAATTACATAAAGTGCTATAATCACAAATATTTCCTGAAAATTATACAGCCAATAAAATAAATTATTGCAAAATATACACTAGCACGTATCGCGACGATTATTTCAAAAAACATTTTTAATTATATTTTTTGATAATTGACAAAGTTTTATTCTATACTGCTACAGTATTGTTGTTACCACCATGTCGATGCCATATTACTGGGGAAACAACTTCGAGAGTTTTTAATGTTTTTAACGTTGCACTCGTATTATATTTAACAGCCGCCATGCTGCAAAATATTATCACTTTGTTAATTTTTCGTCGGGATATGTTTGTCGAATACAGCGTAAATTATCGGGTATTATTGCCGTTACCACATATTACAGTAATATGTATAACTAGAGTTGTCAACTACAACGGGCGAGCCCGTCACTTCAGGAAGTTTTAACGTTTAGTCGTTCTATCTCCCTGGAGTGAACGCAGAAGACTTGGACAAAACAGTCCAATGTCAAGTTCCGCTACAAACCCGTAAGAGGCCAACGCCTTAACCGCGAGATAGCCAGGAGTGTTACCTAGCGGGCTTTCACTCACGCCCTTACTTTCAATTGCGACCAGATTACTCCAGTGTCTTGATTGGTTGCGAGTTCGAGGTCGCTTGCGCGGTCCTCTCCCTTAGGAAGCGGTGAAACGGTGTTTACCGAATCTATCGTGGACCACAGCGTCCTTTGCCCGGCTGTTCACCCAGGATCGGTTAGCCGATGGTCGTTTCAAGAGCAGTCGCCGTAAGGTCCGCAACCACCCTCGCTCTATAGGAAACAGTACTGCTTCCAGACTCCCCCGACTGTTAGTCAGAGTGCGCAATCGATTGGCTTACGCCGCACGGTGCGCAGACCGTCCAGGAGCGCCAGAAGGTTGATTCCTAGGGGAAACTAACCCTAAGGCCAGAGTCCTACGGTAATATGTATGGTGATGTATTTAAATTGTTGGTGGGCACACCTACAGTGTATCTGTGTTGTAAATATAGGCCAATTATATGTGATGTAAATATAGGCCATATCATAATTTAATTAAGATGCATTCTCATTTGTTTTGGGTGTTGAAAAATCCGTTATTTCCATTCCGAAACTAAATTCATAGTAAAAATACCGAGTATATTTTGAGACAAGACAAAAACACCATGTCCAACTGGTCGACATCCCGAAAGGGACGTTACATTATACCCCTAGAATGTGTAACGTCCCTTCCGGGATGCAAAAGGTACGGCCTAGTTTTTACTTCACAAATTTAGGGGTGAAAAGGCCCACCTGTTCTCTTTTTCTAACGTATATTTATGGATTTATCACTCTCTTTCTCGAAAGTACAACCACTCGATACCGTGTGGCACTACGGGCAATGAACACCCAGGTCCGCGATACATTCAAACTGAATTGCCGCTGTAATACAACAGGTATAGGTTGCATAAGCGACTTCGGACCCGTAACCAGTCGTGAGGACCGAGGTGTCCTAAAGGTTAATTCCAGCCGGAGATATCCTGCCAAAACTGGTAGTTAGGTGAGGCTGCCCGCTCGGCACCTTTCCCGGTGCCTCGCCATAAGACGTTGGTCTCTAACGGGTTGCTGGTGAACTAGACAGTAGATTGTCTTGTCCCCAAGTTTTCTACGGTCATCCCACGGCTGAAACATTACATTACATTACATTTACGTACTGTCCAATTGGCGGCTAAAAACCGCTCTTGGACGTGTGAAAATATTTGTGTTTTAAGTAGTAAGTCTCATTACTACATACATACATATATTATTTAAAAAAAACATATAGTACCTAGGAAACTTTGGAACCTACTAAAAGTTATTCGTCGTCGAATCGTATTACTAAACAATTTAAAGGCTTATTTAATAAAATAGTCAATAATTCTAATGGCTACCTACTAAACAGACAATAATTAAAATAGTCAGTTAAAAAGTTTTTTAAAAAAAGTCACACAATAATTAAATTATCAAAGCAGAAGCCTAACAATTGAAATAGTAAATACATCAAAAATATACGTACTAAAAACTGTACATAGTAACATCCAAAGTAGTAAGTAAATTGTTAAATAATCAAACTAAAGCTAAATCTTACATTTAAATACTAAAAGTACACATATAATTATCATTCAAATTGGTACAATATTTGCAAAGTCATGGCCCTCGAATTCGGTCAGATTATAGAAAAGGTTCTATCGTTATACCAGGATGGGGTGATGGGTTCGCCCGTTGTAGTCGACACCGTCATCCTGTAAGATACCGCTATAGCGATAAGTCCGCCATTTGTGCATAAATTGTCTTTTTTTATAAAGCCAGTGTATATTCATTAAGTATTGTTTAATTTTTTTTATAGCACAATAATGTTATCCTATTATATTCTATTCTTTATGAGACAACATTAATTATCAATGTTATTCTTCTTCGCCATCGTTCCCTGATTACTGAGAATCGTGGCCACTAGACAACAGTTTCCCTACGAGGGCCCTCCACTTTGACCACGTCTTCTGCATGGCGCGGCGGGTCGTAAATTGTATTGACCCTTTTGTAACTTGTTTTATGAGGTCGTTCCGTCTGGCCGGATGATCTGCTAATGATTTTTCTTCCCTACACTCAAGTAGAGCGATCAAAAAGGAGAGTGATATTATAAAATCGTTAATCCTATGAGTAGCACCTGCATTTCGCCGGTGAAGACTGGTTGAAAAATCGTGCTATGGAAATCTAATACTATATATACCAATAATAATACTTATTATGTCACCAAACTGACTACTTAGCCGGAGCCAAAGTAAGTGTTGACCAATCCAATTTCTTAAAAGTCCTGTACGTACTAATACCTAATAGCGTTAGAGCGGTCGCACAGAAACGAGCCATTCCTTTTGCTCATTGGTTTATTTAGCGGGAGGGGGCATTTGCTACGAGAGAAAGGGAGACAGAGCAAAACACGAAGGAGAGGGAGGGAGAGAACAGTCGTACGCTGTATTCTCCGTGCCAACGGGACAAATTGAATTATCGCATCCACTGATTGTGGCGGAATTGAAACAGGACGTATTTGCCACGGACTGTCGCCGCGCCCTGACTTATAGCTAACCTGAAATTTGGCACGCAATGCTGAAAAGCGTTTTTCCATAACCTATACAATTGTGATTGTCGTGATAAAGCTAGCATTTCCCCTTTATAATAACAATAATATAAGGGGAAGTCAAATGAAAACGAGACAGACGAGATAACAAGCATAGAGTGGAAGTTGGCGACATAAGTAGGTGTGTGTATAGGGCCCTCTATTGGGAATCAAGAAGGAATAGCGCGAACGTACACCGCAGTGCCAATTGCTTTTTAGACACGTTTGGAGTGAGGTTAGCGAGTCGTGTGTGCATCCGACTTCACTATGGAGGCTACACTGAGAAAAATATGGGATTCAATTCAATTTAATAAAATTTATATTATTATTTTTTTTACAGATTGTTGAAACTTACACTACATATGAAAATATTTCAAAATTAACAAAGTACACTGATACCTAATAAACAATCAAGGCATAAACGACAACAATAATAATATTATATCAAAATTATAGCATTCAATTTTACAGATTTCCATTTTCCTACTTCACGCCAGGCTGCGAAAATAAATTTTCTATACTAACTATGATCTAAAAATGTGTTGTAGAAAGTATTCAATTAATAAGCAATTTGTAATATAATAATTATAAATAATATAAAGAAAAAAAACTAGAAGGTACTAGAATGGTCACTGGAATAATAATAATAAATGATATTCAATTGTCAGAAATTATAAATACTCAAAAATAATTAAACAAAATCAAAAGAATTATTTAACACAAAGCCACTAATATAGTCCTTGCAATAATATAAATATCTATAAATCATAAATGTTAATGAGAATTTAAAAAAATACCTTATGAAATTAAAATCATTACTCCTCGCTAATCGGATGCTTTTTGAGCTGTTTTTTTATAAATGATCGCGGATTTCCTTCCCTGGCCAGAGTTTTAAATTGAGTGGGCAAACCGTTGAAAAGTTTAATGCCAACATAATTTGGGCATCGTCTGAAAACCTCATTTCGAGGACGTGGCAAATCAATGTTATTATTTCCTCTCGTGTCAAGCTTATGATAGTCACTGCGAAGCTTAAAATTTTGTTCTACATTGATTGATTCTTACATTACCAATTTGTTATTACGGTTTTACACAGAATAACGATGTTTCAGTAGTAATTTTGTGGAATTACAAGGGATTTTGTTGAAACTCCATTACTCAATTATATGTGTCAAAATTTTCCTTACGGCTAATACGAAAATAACAGTATACTGTAGTTTCAACATGATTCATATGTCCGACTATAACCGTACGTATACTACTACATGCTGTAATGTTAGAAGCGAGATCCTAAGGTCGGGACGTAATAAAATACATTATATTAAATACATTATATACTAACATTACGACACAGTAACTACCGTCATGCCAACATCCTTACGCGTCATGTTAATTCATATGTATGGAACACAGTCTGCGTTATATGCGTAATCCTTGTTGAAACATGCGTATTTCCGTGTATAACATCGTTATATTTTTCTCAGTGTACTAGTTTTAATCAATAGTTAGTATCTAATTAATTATTAATTATGTATGTTCTGGATAAAATAAAATACAAAGGTAGGTGTGTGTATAATAATGCTCTCTATTGGGAATCACGAAGGAATAGCGGAAACATTAACCGCTGTGTGCGTCCGACTTCACTATGGAGGCTGGAACGTATCACGTTGAAGAATATCGTTTCCTGTCCAATATTATTTCTGGAAATGAAACATGGTGTCGTCATTTTGAGCCATAGAGCAAGCGCCAGAGCCAACTATGGAATGATGGAAGGATATATAGCAGATAGATATACGAAAAAAGGCTGACAGATATCGGCGTAAAAGGCTGCTAATCAGTCATCAGTCCACAGTCGCGCGATTCACATCGTTATGTTTACTCGCCATTCGACTTAAATACTTTCTTGCGCATCGAGAAAATGAAGAAAGATGTTCACGTCACGACAACACGTCTTTTTATAGTTCACCTCTACTTTCTCCAGAATTCCACATCAATGAAATGGCTCATAAAAGAAATTATATTATTTTCCCCGCCCCTATGTCAAATTAAAGCATATTCATTCTCTTTCATTGGTGCTTGTGTTTCGAACGTGACTATGAATAATTGAAAATGAATATGTCTCTAGCCTCGAAATTTATTCAAGCATTCTGCAATAGAGAGTTCAATTATTATTAATTTGACCCTTACAAGCTCTTCACGTGACACGTGTCTTCTGTAATTCATTTCTATTACATTTGAGTGCATATTAGTTCATAAATTATTGTTGTATTTATTTTATTGTACTGAGTTGCAATGAAAGTGTTTTGTGGATTTAGTCTATATGGAGTCACAGGATTTGTATTCCTGTGACTCCAAATAGGTTGAGTATAATGTTAAAATTGTGATCTATTGTCTAATGAACATATCTCCCATTGCCCAAAGGCAGTAGTTCCCTTTCCCTCAAATTTGTTTTATTTCAATAGCTACAATAGTTAATATTATATACATTCATTCCCCCTGCATTCATCTTTTATTAGTTTCTTGGGAGGAATAGTAATTTTAATTGCTTTATTATGAAAAGTAGGTGACGGAATCCCATTTCTGCATTTTTAGTTATAGCTTTGCTAATAATCAACTCTTGTTTACACTTTAAATAATATTTATATAATTCT
>OX155961.1:19637157-19721270 GCA_944548615.1 Micropterix aruncella
ATATATATATATATATATATATATATATATATTATATATATATATATATATATATATATATATATATATATATATATATATATATATATATATATATATATATATATATATATATATATATATATATATATATATATATATATATATATATATATATATATATATATATATATATATATATATATATATATATATATATATATATATATATATATATATATATATATATATATATATATATATATATATATATATATATATATATATATATATATATATATATATATATATATATATATATATATATATATATATATATATATATATATATATATATATATATATATATATATATATATATATATATATATATATATATATATATATATATATATATATATATATATATATATATATATATATATATATATATATATATATATATATATATATATATATATATATATATATATATATATATATGATGTCGGTATCAGCATAATCTCATTCCTGAATCATAGCGAAGGTTATGAAATCTCCAGCAAAAATATCAATGGCAGCAGCGGGCGGCTCGAGCGCGGCGGATCTTGAGCAATGACAGTATGCGGTCGGCCGAGTTACGGGGCGAATGTAAAATTTATGAGATGTTTTGCATGGCAAATGAATCCCGACTATGAAATGCACCCGCGCGCGTCGCGTCTGTTTACCAGCGTCAGTTTTGGATTGCGATTCCCTTGATGGCGCGCCCGGGAGTATGATTTAATTGTAATTTTCCTCAGTACGAACAAGTATACGACGCGAGACTGAAAATATTGCGGGCGCATTTCGAAAATAGAGGGTTCATTTAGGGATTTGTCGTGGAAATAAGCTGCATGTAAGAGGATTGAATTAAAAAATAACAAATGAATGATTTTCGAACGTATGATTTAAAATGTTCGTTTATTATTTATTTATTTTATTTGCATCAAAACATACTAGAGATATAGATATATATGAGTAAATATTAGGAGAATTATGAAAGAGAGAACTATTCGGCTTTTGTGCTAGTAAAATATGTGGATTCTACAAAAATACCCTTAATAAGCAACCCAAAATAAACGTGGTAGTGTTTTAAATCATTGAGATGTTAAAGTTACGTTTCAATAAACATGGTGTGGTAAATTGCATAGATTTAAACACTGCATTTATAAACATCTCGATGTGGGACGTCATTGACTTTTGCGCTGATTATAAATCTTCTATCAACGATTCTTTCTATGTGACCCACATATTACAATTACTAGTACAGGACTCGCATAGTACTATTTAAATGCGACGTTAGATAACCAAAACACCAAACGATAAATTTGTAAACGCTGCAAGTAGCTATATCCTCAGGTCAACTGACCTGATTTTCAGGACTTGCCCTTAATATTTTTAACTGTCAAGCATTTATTGACTTATTAAATTACTTGAGGTATTTAAAATTAATGTCGCCCCAGCTTATAAAGCTACCGAATAGTAGGAAAAACGACAGTAATACTTGTCGTTATACTTTAATATATTGAAATGATGCTCACATGCTCGAGTGGAAGAAACGTGGCTCTGTAGCCAGTTCATCGGTAATAATCACTCCATCGGTATTGCGGTTTCTCAGGCCGGATCACTTTTAGTACGTACGTTGCAAAGGGAAATTGTCGTCGTTGACTCATGTTTAGCGTGGGTGTCCTGGACAGGAATAGAGATACTTGGTGACAAGTGGAAATGTTCAAGCATGACCTAGCGCGAACATCCTAAATTTTCTGCAGTACATACAGACAGTCCGAAAAACCTACTCGCCATAGTCAATGATATATAATATTAAGGAATTTACAATAATCATTCAGACGACGCTGATAGAATACTGAAATATGTATAGGGCCTTGAGACAAGGGAAGCCTTACCCAACTCTTCTGCTGACGTGTAAAAGAGTACCCTAACCCAAAATTTCTAGCAGTTGACATGACCCGGTGGCAAAGTGGTTAGGTTAACTGATCTTACATTGTAAAGTACCGGATGTGATTCCCGGCTGGGTCATTATTTTCCGTTGGGATAAAATTAACGGAATTGTATTTTTAATGCTGTCGATCGTTTGCAATAACACGATACACACTTACACACGTTACATGCAGACATACATATAAACATGTTATAGTAGGGTTTGTTATAAGATATTGTCATATGACAATAAACCCGCCCATTGTGAAATTTAACAATGAAGAGTAAAATCAAACTAAACAAATTAACAAACTAGACAAATTTACTGCTATGCTGGGGGAAATAAAATACAATATAATAGAACAACTTTTTTGTGTTATATAATATAATAGACTATTTCACTGGTTTAAAAAAAACACAATTTATGCTCAAATGGCGGACTTATCGCTATAGCGATATCTTACAGTCAACCATTTGATAAACTAATTCTCAATTGTCACCGTACAATACACACAGAAAAAGTGAAGTTAAATTTAAAAGAAACTTATACAAACATATGTTAATAACTTATACTAAGACAAAGAAGGTTGCCCATGGAAGGACAAAGAAGAGGACAAGGTGATGGGAAATGTCAAGGGAAATGTAGAAATCTAAAAATAGTATCGAATATTTTACCTGTACTGTGAATACGACACACACCAAATGGAAATCTGTAAAGAAGTAATAAATAGGTGTTAAAGCTGAGTTGGAAAAAAACTGAAACCGTCGGACAACACCAGAGACCAAGCATTGTAACATTGAGATCAGTGGTGTGCCGCAAACAAATAAGGAGAATCTTTATAATATGATATTGCGAATGGAAACCTCAATAGAACCCAAAATGGATGATTGCGAAATATATTATGGGTATGGCATCGTGTCGCGGAAATATAAAATCGTAGCCTAGGAGACTAACCTTATCGCCAAATTTGCAACACGGAAGAAGAAGAGACAATTCATGAACCAAACCGAACATCCAGAAAAACCACGGAAGACCTGGTCCTCAATACAACTCCACCCAGAATGTACATATCAGGGAGGCTGACTTTTTCGAATCGTATTGTTTATAAGAAAAAAAACGCGGAGCATAACAAATTATATTCCTACTTTAGAAAGACGGAGACACGGTACACAAATCGCGAATGCAATGGGTGTTTTTTGGGGGAAAGCTTTCTCGGACGCCTCATCTCTTTGTGCTTCGTGGCCTGCGCGCTCTGATTTAACCTCTTGCTATTTCTTTTTATAGGCATATTGGAAATATATTATTTACACACATCGTCCATGGACGCTAGTCCACTTCAAGCAGAATATTCGGAAAGCAATAGCCTGCATACCTATCGCTATGTTCGACAGATTCGAACGGAACTTCAGAAATCGAGTAACTCGGTGTATTAACAATAAGGAGCGCCAGTTGACGGATATTATTTTAAAAGCGTTTAAATTAAAATTCCAATTACGTAGAAATACTGGAAAACGACAGAATATTATAGGTATAAAATATGTTACTTATCGGCCTTTTAAGTCAGCAAGTTTCAATGCCCATCCTTTACGTTACATTATGCATATGGAGCTGCTTAGTAATTTACCAAAATCGTAATCGTTGGCTAGAGTACTATTGCTGTTATACGGGCGATACGGTTCTCACTCGCTCACTGCCTCGCCTGTCAGCTAATACCACCAATAACCTGCCGCTCTAGTCAGCACATTGCATGCGACTGGGCATGGCGTTGTAATAACAGCAGTGGGCTCAATTGAAACTTTGTCAATAAGTACGCTAGCAATTAGTGCAAAGGACTTAGCGAGACAATTAGGGCGCACACGTAGCTTCCTAATGACAACATTCACACATTCCTATGCGGTCTGCAATTACCCCAACCGTCGTACAAAGTTGCATTACACTCCTTACTATGTGTCGCTCGAAGAAGATGGACATTGTATACTGTATTGAATGCATATATAGTATGCACCCATATTTGACTAATATAATCTCACCTAACGCCTCTTACTCTATGTATGAAATTTAAATTTTGAAAAATCGGATACCGAACAATTTTATTAAAATACCATACACGATCAAATTAAAGTACGCCCTAAGCAACCCATCAAAACGTTAGTATTAAATTAATGACTGTTTGAAAGAAAATTAATAAGAAGCTTTTAACGAATATATATTATCGAATAACATTGTGCCGGGCGGCTCTAAAGGCAATAAAAAATCCACTAAGCAACCTTTCTCAATAATCGAAAAAGCTTCAGACTACATTTTGGAGTTTGATTCGGTCTCTCCTTTCAGATAAAACTTTTTACTTTCTATCTCGGAAGATGGCGCTTATTGTAGAATTAACTTTTCTAAGTTATTCAAACATCCCAAAAGACCACGAGTACAAACTAAATAAATACCATGATCTCGCAAATGCCATCACCCGGAACGACTTCACTGTTCACCTTTACGAGGTGGAAGTTGGCGCTCCTGGCCTGCCGGCCAAATCTCTGTTCCACCTCGTTTTCAAATCTCTTTTCTAAATCTCTGTTTCACCTCAAGATCTTGGTATATCCTGGAAATTAATCAACATCTTTATAGAAAAATATCCAAAACCGCGATTTCCGCATCTCAAATTGTATGGCTTCGAAGAAGGAGTAAGGTGAACACTCACATGTTGTTACCACAGCCGGTCGTCAGTCCGGAATCCAACGCTTACCCCCCAGAAGTGTAATAATAGAATTATGATGGCCCCGTCTCCGGTCGGTGAATTCCATGGCAGCTCCGTTTGTATTTTATTCTAAATAATTTGTAAAACTAAGATCAAATAAAATTTTCATAATTAAACTAGACATATGTATTGTTACAGTGCAAGAAGAAAATACAGTTATTATGTAATAGGAAAAATTTCGAGGAAAGGAAAATGAAAGGCACATTACGAATTTAATAGATGTATTTATATTCAAAATCTAATACACTCTTATATTGAAAATCTATTATTTTACTTTATGGAAGATACATTATACTAGAAATCCATTAGAATGGCACCAAAAATAGCAAGGTTAAAATAATTATTATTTCACGGTAATTAGATTGAATTTTATTTAGCAGCGATTTCAATTATAGAAAACTTCAAACGCTTTTCCACAAAATGTATTTTTCAGTTAATGCGTTTTTCCTATAGGGCAGGGGGAAAGCTACTTAGCCATAACAATACACGTTCTGAATCAATTAAGATGCTGAACACCTCGTCAGAAATCAATCTGCAGACTCCGAAAATATACAGCGATTCTCCGTTAGCATCTAGTTACATGTTATAACGCTATTATATTTATATAGAATGAGACGTTAAATATAAACTAGTGAAGTGGCAGGTTCTTTGATGATGTTAAAGAATAATTCAGATTGAGAATAGTTCAGACCAGAATATTGCCAGAACCCTAGTAATTACCGCCTTACCGCGAGATACTGGGAATGTGCACCCAGCGGGCAGAACTCGCGCCATTACTACCAGTTTCGGCCAGATATCTCCGGCCTTCCGACTGGTTACGGACTCGAGGTCGCTTGCGTGATCCTCTCCGTTATGTAAGCGATGATTCAGAATTAGCCGAACCTAATGCGGACCGAGGCGTCCTTTGCCCGGCTGTTCTCATCCGGGATCGGGTAGCCGAATGGTCGTTTCAAGACCGTTTCAAAAGAGTTCGTTTCAAGTTGCCGTAAGGTAAACAACTACCTCTGCTCTATAGAAAACAAAGCCGTTTCCTTACTCCCCTCGTTATCAGTCGGAGTACACAGTCGATTGGATGATGCCATACGGTGCGCAGACCATCCAGGAGCAACTAAAGACGATTCCCAGGAATCGTCTATGGTTGCCCACAGGCACAGAGTCCTAGCCGGACTCGCACTTCTACGTGGTGCTATCCTGTGAGTTTGGCCGACCCTAACATATTGGCATAACTGCACTGGCCCCATTAGCTCCCAAAATCACGAGCGATCAGTGCGCTGCGAAGGCTCAAGGCTAACTGACTTCCGCCTGGCTCTGTAGCTGACAACTCTCTTTGGCTTTCTGCTTACTGCGAAAATGTCAGTTTTATTACTTTATGGACAGTTCATTACACATAGATATCATGTACCTATAACCGATTTTTAATATCATTCAATTGATATAATTCTCAAGTCGTAATTTATCCGGTTAATAAGTTTTTCTTCGCGACCGGCCATACATCGCTAGCTTCCGGGAGACGGCAGAAAGCGTGGCTTGTATCAGCGGAAGCGGAAGCGGCGGAAACAAATCGAATCCGGGCGGCGAAGCCTTTCTTTCTGGAATCACCTAGGCTGCATTTTATCAATTGGACTCTTTGCAAATGGTTTTCGCGTTTACAGCTCCCGTCCTCTCGCTCGAATGGCGCTGGTGGGAAAGGGACGGCCTGGTGTATGCCCGATGATATTCCGGCCGGTGCGAGAGATTGGTAGGGGTGGCTCAAATACGCGCATATTTTAGTTGTTAAAATGAGGTCGGTTTGTTAAATGCGGCATAATTGTTTACTGTATAAAAATCTTTTAGTAAATACAAAACTATTTTTCTTCTGAGTATATTTTGAGTAAAGGTTTTTTCCTGTTCGCCGTAAAAACAAGCTATTAACCCTTGGAGTAAATGGGTATTTTCATGGATGCATCTGTCTCTTTTGCAGGATTTTCGGCGACATCGACCTTAAAGTACTATAACTACGAAACTACTACACCAATCATTAAAAGAACAACTGCACAATGATTGCATTGAAATTTCGAATATAGAATATTGAAATATCATTTTGTAAAACAATTAGATAATTATGAATAAATATGAGAACGTCAAAGAAGTGAAAAAAACGCGGAACCAGATCTGGTCGTATCATACTCAACGGATAATTGTTTCAGAACCAGATTTGGTCGTATCATACTCAAGGGGACAAGTGTTTTTTTCTAATGATGAAAAAATATATTTTACTTGGGGAGACTCTAAAAACTTTGACATTGACACCTAGACTAGCATTTCGAAGAGAAAGAAACAGAATCTGCTCTAATATCTGAGGTAAGACGCCATCTTGAATGTTGAGCATCGGGGGCAAAATCTAACTTGGCAACGGGCAGATTCGGATTCTGGAACTTAATCCAAAAACGCCCGGGAACCAAATGTCTCACGATTTGCCATTATGAGTCATAATTAATTATCTATGCGTCTAGTTCATTATATTCAATATTCATTATTAATGTAGTACCTAATTGTATTGAATAAGATAGAATTCTTAGATTCCGAGATATTAAAGAAGGTAAAAAAACCGTTCTTGTCTTGTTTTACTTGTCGTTTTTCCGTGGCGATATGCTGCTAAAAATATATATTGATTTATTCGAATTATTTTATACAAAGTTGGTGACCCGGATTCATTGCTCCCGTGTGTATGTTAATTTAAAATAATAAAAGAAACATCGTATATGCTCAGTAGAAGAGTACTCCTAGCGTAAAGGGGAAAATTTATTGCTTAATTTTGCAGCATTCCTGGCAACCCTGTCGTCTCATTGCCGAAGAATGCAACGTTGCCGTTTTGTATTGCCCACCGCGCAGCGACCTGGCAACACTGTCATAATTTAATCTCTCTGTGTGGTCGTTTTGCGGACGTGAGTTTGTTCCGATTTCGTACTCTGAGACCGAGCTGGGGAAAATCTTTTGTTTGCTCGCCGAGAAGTTGGAAGGATGTATAAGCCGCGCTGAATGTTATACAATGCATGCCCATTTGTTGTTTATTTCCGAGGACGGTACGCAAATACTAATACATAAACGCTGTTCTTCAGAAGCATTTGTAAGACGAATTTTGGCTCTCACGTTGAATTAACCGGTTATTATAATATTAGATGAGGGCTGATACACGATTGCAACGCTGGGTTAGTATCAAAGGTATTCCGACCAACGAGACACATTTTAGAAAATAAATGAAGTATACCCAGGATGAAGACATCATATTTTGGACAAAGACGACTCTTTCATTAGGCCGATATTATACAAATTGATCAATTTCGTCATAATATGAGAGACAATGTGACATTTAACATATTTAAAAAATAAATAAAGAAATACATATTTTATCATTACACACTAACCGTACATCAATTATTAGACATTATAATTTAATAAAACTTAGGTGAAGGAATTATGATTATATTTTTGATTATGTATGTTGATTATATTTTTCAGTTTGAACTTTATTACTAACCAAACTTAAATATGTGTTGTTATTAATATTTTGACAACTTATTATATTTATTTTCACAATGTATTATTAAATACCCGCATAGATAAGGAAAATTTTAGTACTAGTTAGGTGGGCACTGAGCAATAGCTGAATTTCGGTGTTCAATTTTTCCGAGTTACTTTTAACATTAATAAAAATGGGGCTAAATTTACAAAGAAATGAATGAATAAAGTATAAAACCGTAAAAAAAAAGATATTACCTACAATATATTATATAATAAGATCTTTTTGATCTTTTTGTTATGACTTTTTTTATATTCTCTTTCACTTTTATTTCTCATATTTTTCTTATTATATTCTTTTAAGTTTTTAGGCTATTCTATTTATCTAACTCTATTTAAAGGTATCATATATTTTTAATTTAATGCCGATTTCAATATTGGAATTGCATTGTTTCTTTTTTACGGCCGCATTTTAGGGCAATTTAGTTTTAGGAGAATTCGCTTATACTAGAACTCTGTCCACCCTAGAAAGGCGTTAGTCTCAGTTGGGGGCAGAACCGAATTGAGATTAAGGTTTTGTCATTCGTTTCCTATATTTTTTAGCCAAAATTAATGTTTTATAAAAAATAATTCTTAAATAAATAAATATAGCTGTCAGACGTATCTACACCCGGTATTAGCAAATTTTAAACATTACTATTTAATATTTTGACTAAATGATTAGGACTTGTTAGGTGGCGTTAACGAGAAGGTTTATGTAGTCAACATACTGTGGTCTGGCTTCATCATAGAGGCTCATTTTAAAGACGGTGAGTTTGTGACTGCGACCTGGAGGGCATTTTCGCCTTTCTGGGACAGTAAACAATCACTAACGTTCATTACTGGGCTACTAAAAGCCTCCGACATTTTGACAGCCCTAATTTCACCGTCTCGTGTGCTTTGTTCTCTGTGGGTATCGTAGGGCCTTAATTTTTTGAAAAGGGGAAGCGTAACTGATAAAGTACCTGGTAACAGTATCGGACGTTAGTTACAGAACTTACGTCCGATATTGGGACTTGCTAGTGATTTTTTAGACCCCAAACTGAATGAATGCGATGCTTTTTGGTTTTAACAGGGTGGAACCACAGCCCATCACTGTATTTATTTATTTATGTGATCTTCGGGAAACAAACAGCACTCCATTAATTATAACTAATTATCATATTACACTTTAGCAATATTTTGCAAGAGATGTTCTTTGGTAGACAGGTCTCCTTACGAGGAGCTATTTATTGCCCTCGCGATTCCCTGATTTGAGCCCCAGCGAAGTTTGTTATAGGGTACATTAAGATCGATGTTTATAAGCGCCGTCCTCGAAGCGTGCGCAGCTTAAGCATTTGTATCAGCTTAATAGTGTCATAGATATGTAAGTAACGTTTATCCCGAAAAGACACGGTCCATGAATTGGTTATTTAGTAACGCTTCCTAACAGTGGCTTAACTAAGTAATGCTTCGACGCTCAAAATTGCGATGTAGCCACTAATGACTGGTTATTTTACGGCTATATAAAGCACAACGCTAGCTGTTGGAGTAGTTGTTTTCCATACCTATTGGTGCCAACCTTTGTTTCCTCGGTGTTGTTCATGCTTCGTCATTATTTTGGTGTATTTTCACTTTAACCATACGTTAATTTGAAAAATAGGGATATGAAAATGGTTATATGGAACAAGAAGGAGAGCCTATCAAAGCTTTTAATTAACCTCGTTGCGTGCCCATGACCGTATAACAGCTGCCACTTTCTAAGGTTGCTTAGTGAGGTAGTTCTTAGTATGCGATGATATTAAACTTAGTCGCTTCCATTGCGTCTTATTGCACTTTGATGATGCGTCCGCTGCCGCCATAAATACTTTTTCCTCGTACCTTCCTCGGTTGGTTTCTTGCAAGGTCAAATATAGTATGAGCCAACCTTTCGGGCGACTGTTTATAAAACTATGAAGCTCTATATTGCCTGTACCGTTTTATACAGTAGGGTGGTGTCGACTACAACGGGCGAACCCGTCATCTCAGGCTAGTATAACGATATATAAAAATTATTTCAGCCGTGGGATGACCATAGAAGACTTGGGGACAAGACAATCTACTGTCTAGTTCACTAGCAACCCGTTAGACGCCGACGCCTTACGGAGAGGTACCGGGAAAGGTACACAGCGAGCAGCCTCACCCCCTAACTAACAGTTTTGACAGGATATCTCCATCTGGAATTAACCTTCAGGATACCTCGGTCCTTCTGACTGGTTATGGGTCCGAAGTCGTCTACGCGACCTCTACCTGTTGTAATTCAGCGGTAGTTCAATTAGAATTTATCGCGGACTTGGGCGTTCTTTGCCCGTAGTGACACACGGGATTGATTGGCCCAAGGTCATTTCAAGAGTGGCTTGACAACAGGTCAACATCCACCCACCCCCATCCACTCCAGACTCCTTCAGCAATTAGTCAGAATACACAGCCGATTGGCTTCGCCGAACTGTCCAGTGGCGCCGGGATGCAATCCCGCCGATAGAAAGCAGCCCACCAGCTTTGAGGCCCGAGACACGGTATTCTTACCCGGAGTAGCCTTCCACTCGAGGAGGCTTCTGAATAGAAGCTTAATCGTGAGTTGAGCCGATCTGAGAACGGGGTGGATCTTGTGGCCCAAGCTGCACGAAACCGTTCACCACCTATTTACAGTCGCCGTTTTATATAGTTGCGGAGTGTCCCTTCCGGTGCTTTCCTGGTTAGCTTTGTTAGCTTATGTAAGTTAGTTCTGGTGTGATACGTAATGTGGTCCGCCCCAATATTATATAGCATCAATAACTAAGTGCTCATCTTGCCCCACCTTAGTATACACGGCATATACTTGCTATTGCCTATTCGCAGCTTAAGTCCCCCCATCAAGTAATTGTTAAATAGGAAGTATCCGATTAAGCTTGCGCGGTATCAGGCTGGCATGCGAAGCGAGAATAAAGGTAGATCGAGCAATGTCGGCACTGCGGAAGCCGGTAGCTTGTTATTAGTTTTGCTGCCGTGCGAAATGCTAGCAGCGGTAACGCCGCAGTCAACATGCCCTCCTAATAAACGACGTGGGAGGCGCGATAACGTTTTGCCGACCCGACAATACCGTAGCCGTCAGTCCGTTCGCTCGCCTTTTGTTAGGGGCTAGAAAGAGAATGCGAGCGAGAGAGGGAACGAGACGTCCAGACATTTGATAGTGCGACTGAGTTTGATAAAGTGGTTTCAGTTTAGTGTGCATGCTGCCGCATTCATCTGGCTGTGGCGAGCTTGTTCGCTGTTTGGAATCTCTTTCAATATGTACTCCTTATACTTTAATGTAGCGTAGGATCAAGCAGAATCCCAGTAGAAAATCTGAAATGAGTATATCGTTGCTAAGAATAGTCTACGGCAAGATATTTGCTCTATTACAACCTCACTCGGATAATATTAGGTTTTTACTTTGTATTTGCCGTTTTCTCAGACTAATTATCTTAAAATCGAAGACTATCGCGGTTGTTTGACATTATAAATAGGATAGAAAACGAATTTACCGCGTGAAATTTGTAGGACCCGACGTTTCGGTGACGTTGCAGCCGCCGTTGTCTAGGGTAGACTAAAGAGCTGTCAGTCCGTTGTTTTACGGGTAGGCCGCAAACCGCTGCCGCCACTGCGTAGGTTATAACGGTGGTGGGGGGCCGGGCTCGGAGCGCGGGAATTTTTAAAATCCGTCTTGCACACAACACTCACTGTATCCTGTTTTACGTCTTTGCGTTCGGCGTTCGGCGGCGGGAACATTTTAAGAAGAGGGTTCCACGTAGAAGAGAGTTTGTAGCCGTCATCTCTATTGAAGTTCGGAGTTCTGCTTATTTCAATGGCTGGATGGGATGCCCCGTATCGCCGATAGTTAGTGACCTATATATGGAATATTTTGAGGAATTAGCCATAAAAACCTCCAAAATTAAACCCATTCTCTGGCTTCGCTACGTGGATGATACCTTCTGCATCCTGAAAGGCAACATTCAAACGGTGAAAGAATTCCTGGGTCATCTAAACTCCATACACCCAAAAATCAGTTTCACCTATGAAGTAGAGAAGGACGGCTCCTTACCATTTTTGGATGTCAAAGTGACGAGGAGAAGTGACAATACTCTCGGACATACGGTATATCGAAAGCCCACACATACGGACAGATATTTGGATGCAAGCTCACACCATCATCCCTACCATCTACGTTCAGTGCAAACGTCGCTCGTGAATCGAGCACGCGATCTATGCGACACTGAGCATTTTCCGAAGGAGATGGAACATGTCAATGATGTCCTTAGGAAAAATGGATACGGAAAATATCACGAGACACGCACACGATCTAATACGGACGAAACTCAAAAACCGAGCAGATCAAGAGCATTCTTACCATACGTCAAGGGCGTGACTGATCGAATAAGTAAGATGCTAAACAGATTCGATATAAAAACGATCTTCAAACCGACCCAAAATATAGCTCGATTTTGGAGGCCTGTAAAGGATGTAATACCACTGCAAACCCCGGGTGTGTATAAAGTCGAATGCAGCTGCGGTCTAGCCTACGTTGGACAAACGAAACGGCCCATAGCCACGCGACTGACAGAACACATCAAAGCTGTTAAAAACGTTCAGCGAGAAAAATCGGCGATCTGCGAACATATATTGGATAGCGGAAGTAACCACTGGATGCAGTTTCAAAATCCCATTGTTCTATCCAAGGAACAATTCTACTTTCCTCGCATGATCCGGGAAGCCATTGAAATAAGAAGAACTCCGAACTTCAATAGAGATGACGGCTACAAACTCTCTTCTACGTGGAACCCTCTTCTTAAAATGTTCCCGCCGCCGAACGCCGAACGCAAAGACGTAAAACAGGATACAGTGAGTGTTGTGTGCAAGACGGATTTTAAAAATTCCCGCGCTCCGAGCCCGGCCCCCCACCACCGTTATAACCTACGCAGTGGCGGCAGCGGTTTGCGGCCTACCCGTAAAACAACGGACTGACAGCTCTTTAGTCTACCCTAGACAACGGCGGCTGCAACGTCACCGAAACGTCGGGTCCTACAAATTTCACGCGGTAAATTCGTTTTCTATCCTATTTATAATTATCTTAACTCCGATAATTACGATTTGAGTTGGAATTACAAATTAAAATATTTTAATTCAATGTTATGTTATTTCTTTTTTAAAATCAGAGTATAATTTGTTTCTTTTTTTTTACTTATTGCTCGTATATTTTCGTGTATGCAAATATGGAATATTGAAATTTGATTTTCGAATCTAAGGTCTAGTTCCTGTATTATCTATACAGTACTTAAAGACTGGTATATCATTTAACATAAATATATATTGCTATTATATATAAATGTTTCTTCGAAACGAAACGTGCGGATGGCACTTATGTTTCCAAACATTCCTTATTCTTCTCTTCTGTGCCATATGGCGGCGTTCGTGGTATAGCTTTTTGCGGCGCACTTTCAACACACATATATGGTATCCTATGTGACAAACGAACATTTAAATTATAACTGCTATTATTATTTGGGGAGCTAATGGGCCCATGATGAGGTGGCCACGATGACCCATGTGTTCAGGGTCGGTCACACTCACGGGTCAACACCCATCCGATGGCCTCCACGCATGGGGTGCGAGCCTGGGTAGGACACTGGGTCAACCAGTCTCCCCTGGGAATCAAACCTCTGGCGCTCCTGGACGGTCTGCGCACCGAGCGGCGCAAGCCAATCGACTGTGCTCTCCGACTAACAATCGGGGGAGTCTGGGAACTGTATTGTTTCCTATAGAGCGGGGGTGGTTGTCTACCTTACGGCGACTGCTCTTGAAATGACCATTGGCCATCCGATCCCGGTTCAGAGTCGGGCAAAGGACGCGATAGATTCGGTGTACATCGTTTCACCGCTTCGTAAGGGAGAGGACCGCGCAAGCGACCTCGAACTCGGAATCAATCGAGAGACCGGAGAAATCTGGTCACAATTGGAAGCAAGGGCGCGAGGGTCGGCCCGCCAGGTAACACTGGCTATCTCGCGGTAAGGCGTTGGCTTCTTGCGGGTTGTGACGTAGCTGGACGTTGGATTTGTTTCGTCCAAAGTCTTCTACTTTCACTGCAGGGCGACAGAACGAGAAAATCGTTAAAACGTCCTGTGGTGACGGGCTCGCCCGTTGTAGTTGACACCGCAAGTTGTTATTATTACATGGGAGCTAACGGGCCCATGATGAGGTGGCCACGATGACCCATGTGTTCAGGGTCGGTCACAATCACGGGTCAACACCCATCCGATGGCCTCCACGCATGGGGTGCGAACCTGGGTAGGACACTGGGTCAACCAGTCTCCCTTGGGAATCAAACCTCTGGCGCTCCTGGACGGTCTGTGCACCGAGCGGCGCAAGCCAATCGATTGTGCTCCCCGACTAACAGTCGGGGGAGTCTGGGAACTGTATTGTTTCCTATAGAGCGGGGGTGGTTGCCTACCTTACGGCGACTGCTCTTGAAATGACCATTGGCCATCCGATCCCGGTTCAGAGTCGGGCAAAGGACGCCTTGCTCCGCGATAGATTCGGTGCACACCGTTTCACCGCTTCGCAAGGGAGAGGGCCGCGCAAGCGACCTCGAACTCGGAACCAATCGAGAGACCGGAGAAATCTGGTCACAATTGGAAGCAAGGGCGCGAGTGTTCGGCCCGCCAGGTAACATACTGGCTATCTCGCGGTAAAGGCGTTGGTCTCTTGCGGGTTGTGACGTAGCTGGACGTTGGATTGTTCTGTCCAAGTCTTCTACGTTCACTGCAGGGCGACAGAACGAAAAATCGTTAAAACGTCCTGTGGTGACGGGCTCGCCCGTTGTAGTTGACACCGCAAGTTGTTATGGACGGTCATTTCCCATTATGCTGGAAGGCTGGCCTTCTGCGGGTGATTCCCAAAGGTAACGACAAGCCGCGCTCGGATCCGAAAGCGTACAGGCCCATCACGCTCCTTCCCATAATGGGTAAGGTGATCGAAGTGCTTGTGCGCGAACGGCTGGAGAGGACTCTGTCTCCCCAGAACGAGCGTCAGTTTGGCTTTACCCGAGGTAAAAGCACGGAGGACACCATCCTGTTTGCGAAGAACTGGGTCCACAACTACGACGGCCGCTACGTGGTAGGCGTATTTTTGGATATCTCCGGTGCATTCGACAACGCGTGGTGGCCGATGCTTATATGCAAGCTTCGCGCCCGTCTGTGCCCGAACAATTTGTTGAAAGTAGTGAGAAGCTACTTTTCAGACAGATCTGTCACTCTGAGGTACGGCCCGACCAGCGTCACCAAAACCCCGACTATGGGCTGTCCACAGGGGTCAATGTTGGGTCCTAGCCTTTGGAACATTCTCTTTGATGATTTCCTCGGTCTACCTTACCCGGAGGGGTGCACCGTCAGCGCTTATGCAGACGACGCTCTTCTTCTGGTGGGCGACAGGAGTCGCACAGAGGTCGAGAGAAGGGTGGCTGACTCGCTGGACCTGATCCTCGGATGGGGTCAGCGAAACAGACTCACCTTCTCTCCGACGAAAACTCAGGCGCTTCTCCTGAAGGGACATCTTAAGCGGAACCCTGTTATCAGGATGAACGGTCGCCCGGTATCCTTTCCGGCCACCGTTCGATACCTGGGGGTGACGCTTACGGCTTCCCTTTCCTTTCTTTCGCACGCAAAGATTACAGCCGAAAAATCCCGGGATCTATTCTTTGCGCTCCGCGGAGTGAATCGGGCCCACTGGGGAATTCGTTTCCCGGCGGTCATGACTATCTATAAGGGCGTCTTCGTCCCGCGTGCGACTTATGCCGCACGCGCTTGGACGGAGTCTGCTGTTCCTGAGGCGACGCGGGTCGCGCTGCTGCGCGGACAGCGCATCCCTCTCGTGGCCCTGACCGGGGCGTACAGAACGACGTCCACTCTTGCGTTACCCGTCATCGCTGGCGCTCTGACGATTGACCTGGAGATTCTGGAGCGTGCAGCATTGTCGCGGTACCGCCGGGGCGAGCCGGTAGTCCTTCATGGCCTGTCGATCACCCGGTGGCGCACCGAGCTGGGGAGTTTGCCCGCCTGATTCGGGTGGAGTCCTTGCGTATCTGGCAGGCTAGATGGGACGCCGGGGGTACGGGCCGCCTCACCCATTGCTTTTTCCCGTCCGTCGCAGTGCGGATGGCAAATTCGTTTCTGCGGTTCGACCACTATACCATGCAGCTGGTTGGGGGCCACGGAGAATTCAGAGCCAAACTATTTGACTTTGGACTTGCCGATGACCCCCGGTGAGCCTGTGGGTATGGTCGCCAAACTGCGGAACACGTAATTTGGTCTTGCCCAATTCTAGCGGCTGCAGGGGAGAAATTGATGGATGCAGTGGGCGCGTGCGTTGGGCGCTCTCCGATTTGGTACCCGGATCTGGTCAGTTGTAGGAGCTGCTTCCAGTGGTTTGGTGACTTTGTGGAGCACTGGGTGGCTTCTTAGGAAAGCATGAGGCCTCGGGATACCCCCCAGGGGGTACCCACTTCCTTGGTGGCGTGATTCGGCGGCTACTTCCAGCCCGAAGTGCCCGTCATTGTGTCCGTCTCTTTACCGCCCCGAGGGGCGTTTCGTTCTTTGCAGGATCCAGGGATTCCTCCCCCCCGTGGCTGCTCCGAGACCTGCCCATGGACCGTGCGCCTCCACCATCATCGTTCTGGAGCGTCCGGCGCTTACCGGCCCTAAATTTATGATATTTGTTGTTTTTTTTTTTCCTTTTGTGAATATGGTAAATTTAGTATTATTTTTGTTAATTTTTCTTTTGCAAATACCTTTTATTATAAATAAATGGGTTCTCGGGGCGGTACGGGGGGGGTGGTTTACCCTATTTCACCCCCTGCGCGTTCTACCCTTCTGGTACGCGCAGGGTTATCGTAGCACGACATCCCGGGCAGACAAGACGACCCTCGTCGTTATAACTGCCCGGGCGGTGGGCGGGGTTTGCTGCCCTCACCTATCGCCTTGAAACTCTTAACTGTTACTATTACATCTGGGAGCTAATGGGCCCATGCTGGGTTGGCCACGAAGACCTATTCTGTTCAGGGTCGGTCACACTCACGGGTCAACACCCATCCGACGGCCTCCACGCACGGGGTGCGAACCTGGGTAGGACTCTGGCCTTGGTCAGTTTCCCCTGGGAATCAAATCTCTGGCGCTCCTGGACGGTCTGCGCACCGTGCGGCGCAAGCCAATCAGTCTCCCAGGGGAGACTGGTTGACCCAGTGTCTTACCCAGGTTCGCACCCCGTCGTGGAGGCCGTCGGATGGGTGTTGACCCGTGAGTATGACCGACCCTGAACACATGGGTCATCGTGGCCAACTCATCATGGGCCCGTTAGCTCCCAAAAACTCTGACTAAGAGTCGGGGGAGTCTGGAAGCTGTACGGTTTCCTATAGAGCGTGGGTGGTTGCGTACCTTACGGCGACTGCTCTTGAAATGACCATCGGCCATCCGATCCTGGGTTAAAGCCGGGCAAAGGACGCCGTGGTCCGCGATAGATTCGGTATACACCGTTTCCACCGCTTCGTAAGGGAGAAGACCGCGCAAGCGACCTCGAACTCGGAACCAATCGAGAGACCGGAGAAATCTGGTCACAATTGGTAGTTAGGGCGCGAGTGTCGCCCGCCAGGTAACATTACTGGCTATCTCGCGGTAAGGCGTTGGTCTCTAACGGGTTGTGGCGTAGCTAGATGGTGGACTGTTTTGCCCCAAGTCTTCTACGCTCACTCCAGGGAGATAGAACGACTAATCGTTAAAACTTCCTGTGGTGACGGGCTCGTCCGCTATAGTCGACAACCCAAGTTGTTATTATTTACATAAATATGACAATTTTTAATTTGTAATAATTAGACAATTTAATGCTCAGATATAATAGATGTAATTCTTTCTCTCCGTATTATTTCTGTGACGTAATCAGCATAATATATAAATGCGACAGCCTATATATAATAACTGCATATTATTTTTGTTATTATTGGTTCAATTATTGGGTTTATATTATCAATCAGTCCTGTATAAGAAACCATTCATATCAATATTATTATAGATGTCCAAATAAATTCCTTTTAGTTTCACCATACAATGTTTGCACCGTTACCTGCAAAACTTCGGCGCAGAAAAGATGTCGAAACATAATATGGTGCTGAGCAACACTTATTATTAAAACTCTTATCATCATATCATGAAACATCATATCATGATATCATGAAACGGATGTCGCTTGAGTTTATCTTGCGACACCAATTTTATAGGATCGAATATGATAACAAAAATTATTAAGTATCATTCAATAATACCATATTTTCGCCTCACTTCGGTCATTTTTACGCCCTGCAGGTGCTTGCGTTTTTCAGACGAGCGTCTAGCAGATTAGACCAAGTCAGCTGGCAACCTTGCCGAATAAAAAAATTGGGGTCAAAGATACTGACCACCATGTCCCTTTCTAATTTACCTACTTACAGGTATAGAAATCAATAATTCGATTAATTACATATATTATATTTGTAGCAGCATATCGCCCCAGCAAACTGATAACAAAACAAAACAAGATCGGTTTATTTTTCAAAAGGAATCGTATACAGGCCATAATAAATAACCATTTGTAGACATACACACACACAAACACAACAAGCACACACACACGAAATCAGTACCACCACAGTACGTAATGAGCGCCTCTATAGAAGCACTGAACCGGAAGCTCAGGTGTGGTCGAACAAGACGGTGGAATGCGGATGTATCCGGCCTGTTTTACGTCAATCCTGGCATCGCGTTAGCAAAGATGGGAGCGAGACAGCGCTCTACGAAAGAGCTGTACAGCACAACGCGCCCGGCAGCCAAGAGCAGAGCCCAGCGGCATCGGGGCATTTTAAGGGTGTCAATTACTACGGACAAACCCTCTACTCCAGGGAGTTATAATGACATCAGGCCATTCGGTCTCCCATGGAGTTGACGTAAAGAATTTGCGGACAATACAATAAACAGTTAAACTGTGCCAATGTAACGTAAGAGTTCAACGCCTCACCACGAGGCACTAAAATGTGCTACCCAGCGGGCCGACCTCACGCCCTTACTACCGGCTTTGGGCGAATTTCCTCCTCCTCCAGTCTGGTTACAGATTCGAGATCACTTGCATGACCTCTAGGTTCAGGTTGATTTTTTTTGATAACTTAACAGGTTGATTTAGAAGATTCAGGTTGATTTTTTTACGGATCCGTGACGCCGTTTTACCTCATCACTTGGGACCAGGTGAACAACGGATCTTTTTTTTTTTTTTTTATTTGTTTATTTAAATCCAAAATAAAAATTTACAATGTTGACATAAATAACACAGTGCATAAAAGAGCAAATACTTAGTCATTGTTTGCGAAGCAAAGAAAGTACAGATTTGATGGATTTTATCAGCTCCACTAAATTACAGTCTGTTCTGGAGTGATACCAGTCTTATATTTGTTACATAGTACAATTTTTTATAAATTTTCGGTTAAAATAGTAAAAAAAATTAGCAACATAATTAGGAAAATTTGAAGAAAAAGACATCTAAGATTAGTTAGTAAAGCGGTAATAATAAAAGGATAAAAGGGTAATTACCTACATAGGCATTATAATATATAGATATATTTATATATAAATACACACTTATACATATAATATATATATATATATACACATACATACACATACATATATACAAAATGCATCTACCTATATTATATATATACTCTATATATACTTACATAATAATATATAAATAAACAAAAATAAATCATTGCAAAAACTTTCCTTTTTTATTATTTTAAGACACAATTTCCATGAACTGCCTTTCGCATTCACCTCTACTTTTCTAAGGATAATCCTCGCGGATGGCGTGCCGTTTTATCTTGCTGATAGGTTCACCGCGTTATCGGCGCACGGCCGTCCCCTGAGATCAGATGGCAATAACCTGTTACACATCCCTGGTCATAACAGTGATTTTTTTCATAGTCCTTCTCCGTGGAAGCTGCACGACTCTGGAATGCTTTACCAACTGATGTTAGAACAGCCCCCAACATCTCCTCGTTCAACGCCAGGCTCAAGGAGCATATAACCCTAAAATCCATAAAATTAACTAATCCACCTCTCCCCTCTCCTTTTCGCTTCGCTTTCCTTCCTTCCTCTCCTTCCTTTCCTCTGCGTCCTTATTTAATTTTAGTCATTTGTATTACTTTTTCATTATCTGTATCTTTCTGGTTTCTGTTTGTTTATTTTTATTATTTGTGTTTTTATTGTTCTTTTGCGTAGCCAACGTTCTAAATTTGTTATAAACTTAACCTATAGGTTAGCTGATAGACATTGCTGCAAGGCAATAAGCTCGACTTTTTTTTAATAAAGAGTTTTTTATTATTATTATTATTAGTGACGCTAAAATAACAGCTACATCCGCTTCTTAGGATATGTATGTTCGTCGGACTCTTCGTCGAACATACGTATCTCGTTCGTTCGTTCTCTCCAGACTCCCCCGATTGTTCGTCGGATTGTGTAAGTAAAGTTGTCACAGCCCGATGCGCAAACCCAACAGGTGCGCCCGATGTTTCCCCCGGATCGGCACATTTGATACCAACTGTTTTCGAATGCAAGCTGCAACCGCTAGTAGAAATAACGGCGGCGCTTCTGGGTCAAGTCGCTCTTTAATTAGATACCAGTTTTTTTTTGTTTTTTATTTTTTTTATTCCAACAAAAGAGAAAAACAGCGCCTCGGGTCTTAAGTTAATAAATAATAATAACAATATTAGGGCCAAAATAGTCTCCTGATAATATACAATTTATGTGCGTGATGTTGTGTAATAATATTTATATATAATGTTATATAATCATGTTCTCTCGATTTGTGAGTGTGTATGATAGAGTAGAATGTGTTTATACGTGTGATGTGTGTTTAATGGGTGTGTGTTTGTACATCTACGTGTATGTGTCATAGTTGTGTATATATGAGAGTGTGTGATTCTGTACAGGTATGTATCTATTCAAGCTTTTATGGTCTGGTCTATTACCGCTCTGACAAACTCGTTTTTGCTCATTGAGAATATGTCTAGTTCTTGAAACGATTCATCGTAGGATTTCATAATTCGATACAGAATTGAATTCCTTGCTTGATTTGTTTTGAGTCTGGGTACATTGAATACTCTTGGGTGACGAGTTCGGCGCGATGGGACATTTAAGGCTAGAATTTGTGCTTAGAATTTGTGGGCTGTCGATATGATGCGAAAGTATATTGTCGAAGAACGTCATATCAGTCGCTTTACGTCGCTGCTGATGACTTAGCATTTCGAACCTTGCCAAGCCGTCAGAATATGAGCGGACCTAAGAAAACACAGCCATTTAATACCTGTCCGGATGGCATTGGAATTGTCGCTTCATCTGCCACCATTTCCTACACTCTGCGGCGCGCAAGGAGCGAGTTGAAAATCGACAGATTTGAGGCGGTTTCTACGTTGCATGAGGAAGGACAACTGCTTGAGAAAGGACAATGAATAGCGATATCAGCCGTTCGTTTCATTAATATGGAAGACATCTAGACCCTGAAAAGGAAATATTATTAGCAACGAAGAAGATTTTTCGGATTTAGATATAATCCATAATAATCAGTATACAACATCGATTCCAAAGATCGATTCATGCACCCGATTTCCTGGAAATTTGAAATAAAGAACTGTTTAAGTTGTATCTCAGATTTCATTTTCGAACCACCTGCTAAACACCGCGAATTATCTGCAAAATATATTCATACATAAATTTTGCTCTTCGATTTTCTTAATAGAGCGGAACTTCATAGATATGGACCTAATAATTTATATTAATTTCCATCAGTAATACAGACCATGGAATGAGCTATAAATGTACGTTCTGAATACTAGCTAATTAATCACATCATCAACAACAGAAAAATCTACTAAATGATAAAACTTTGACGTCAAGTATTGCCTTTTTATACTACCTGGCGAAAACCTAAACGGCATATCAATTCTATTACGATAAGAGCTCTGCAATATCCCAAAAGGAAGTTCATCAGCATAATGCCAGGAATAATACCCATTATCTCCAACCGATCACGCCAAGTACAGACAAGTTCCAGGCGACTAGTATTTACATATGACTTAATTTTTTTTCATAAATGTCAAGCGATCCATCCGAGGGTATATGATTAACCCCTTGATACACACATACACACATACACACACACACACAGAAGCTTTTTAAAACCTTACTATAAAAAAAAATATAAAAAAAACACACACACACACATACACACATACACACATACATACATGCATACATACATACATACAAGTGTATGTATATAAAATAAATATATAAAATATATTATTACATTTTACTATTATATATCTATTTATATATTTTTTTAAGACACGGCTGCAATTAGACCAACATTACTAGACTACTGCCTCGACACATGCCTAAGCCTAGTGAGGCAGTTTAATCCATATGGGACTGTACCTTAATTTTTAAATTAATGAAGCTTAGCACTTAACCCATTTCTACTCCGTTACTAGTTTTAATCAATAGTTGGTAATTAATAATTTATATGTTATTGTTAAAATATTAAAAAACGTAGGGTGCGCATTGAATTGTCTCAATAAATATGTTTGCTAATACAAATTAATTGCCATTATTATAATTAATAAATGTCATAGATATTATGATTTAAAGAGTACACGTTTTATTTATGGGATATTCATTATAGGAAAATACTTAGGTATGAGCATGTTAGCACACACTCACACACACTATTCTGTGCTGTTAAAACTCTAAGCTATAGCAAATACTATTTGGTGGAGATCGTGATGCGATTTTAAATAACACTGAGTTAAAAAGTGATTAAGCAAACACGTTACACTCCCTTTAGCTGTACGCACAGTGGTCGTAATCGTATGTAATTTCCAGGAAATCGCGATGCGCGGAGCTAACGTGCAAATTACATACCGCGAATACGATTTGTGCAGAATTGAACGACACACAGTGCGGAATTGCGCATGAACCGCAGAGTCACAAGGCATCTACCTCCTACATGATTTGTCGTTATTAATGTAATTCTACATATACGAGTACGTACGATGCTCGACCCTCGGTCGGTAAATTCTATATCGACGGGCTGACAGCGGTAGATAAAATATGCGGGCTCTAGACTATTTGCGATAATGATGTTATTGATTATCATGGTGTGAGGTTGATCAACTCATAATACGATTTGGTCACCGTTCCAAAACGACTAATTCAAGCTGCGCTGATAGCATTGACGGCCAAACTAAATGAAATTTATTTGGCCATCTACAACGAGAGTTTTGAGTTACCAGCATCCTTAAAGAGTGTGAATCAATACGAGCAGGTAAGTAACTTTTTGAGTTAT
This sequence comes from Micropterix aruncella, assembly GCA_944548615.1. Taxonomy (NCBI): domain Eukaryota; kingdom Metazoa; phylum Arthropoda; class Insecta; order Lepidoptera; family Micropterigidae; genus Micropterix; species Micropterix aruncella. Next base: position 19,660,848 of record OX155961.1, read on the forward strand.
AAATTATATCTATTGAAAAAAAACTGCGAAGCATTAAGCGCACTACGCCATCTAGCGGTAGTAAAATATCGCTAACATGTTTATTAGCGATGTTTTACCTATCGCTAGATGATATTTAGCGGATCGTACTCAAAGCATTTGTGTTATTAACACTTTAACAGCGGCCGATTTATATAACGTGTGTTACGTTGCCCGTGGGCGTTTTGGGTATTTTTGTAACGGCTATAAAAAAATAACCTGATTAGATATAGAAACAATTTGTTTTGAATCTATTAAATAAACTATTGTATCTTCCGGATAAAAATGTAAGAAATATTATGATAAGTTATGAAATTATTGATTTTAAAAAGAGCATATTTGTGAAGAAAAGAAATGACATCAAGTAATCATACATAATCATGACCAATAATTCTTTTTTGTATGGAAATTTTTGATAAATGAATAGCAGCATAGTTTTTTTTTTTTTTTATTGATTTTCTAATTTTATCTATTCACTAAATACAATCATTGATTATTAAAGATGGATTATAATATAAAAAAATATATTGACCATTTCTATTGCGACATTGTTATTGATTCAATTTTATATTTTTATAATTTTAATTTTACTCTTTTATAACCGACTCTTCGTTTTTATATTTTGACTATTTGCAGTATTTAAGCAGCTCCAATTATTTTAAAAAGATCTTAAATATTTATTTTAAATTGGAATATTAACTGTTTTACAATTAAAAAATAATAGTCGATATTTAAAAAAATATATATACCACCTAAGGTATAATATTAGTTATTCAACTTGACTATACCAAGAGTAGGGATTCCTACCAACTGGCTTATTTGAAAAAATACGTTACAATTTAGGCAATCTCCTTGCATCCTCGTTTGCCAGTTTGTTTCTTTCCAATATCTGCGCAAACTTTGCAGACTCTCGACACTTTTGTTTTCTTTTGTTTACGCTATGAATTCACGCTATGAATTCACGCTATGAATTCACGCTTATGAATTGCATATGTATATATATATAGATAAAATACTGAGCTACACGCTGGTACGCAAATAACAAACCGAGTACGTGATTTTTAAACACACTGTATGAAAGTCGATCACGCCCTCAGTACGTGATCGCGAGTTAGAGAATATTTTGTATCACGTACTAAGTACGTGCGCAAAAGTTTTTTTTTGCTGTTAAAGTGTTTTTTTTTCTCGAAAATCGATCTTTTTTTGGAAATCTTTTTTTTTTTGGTTTTTACATTTTTTTAATTAAAAACCTATCTACCTGCTTGTCTACTGATTCACTCCCTTCAAGCATGCAAGTAACTAAAAACTAACACTGTATAATAACATTAATAATATATGTTTTTTATAAAGGACTAATTGATTATGAAACCCCTATAATTTAAACAATAATAAGAAAAATAAAATTGAATATTAGTACCATGTATCGCATTTTATGTAGGCTGATTACACTAGAGAAATCATACGGAGAAATGCCATCTATTACTCTCTCTGCAGGTTAATGTGTGTAATTATTACGTTTTGAAACCTGTATCTGTAACAAATAACACAATAACATCTTCATGTTCACAAAAATAAAATAATAAGAGCTATGGTTTAATATAATATGACACTAAACCAGGAAGCCAGGTAGATGTGGTGTATCTGGATTTCAAAAAGGCTTTCGACAGAGTGGACAATGAAGTCTTACTCAAAGTACTAACTGCTACAGGTTTTTCGAGTAATCTGCTGAGTTTTTTTGCTGATTACTTGAGAGATAGGCAGCAGTATGTGAAACTTGGACTTTTTGATTCTAAGGTGTACCACACCTGTTCTGGCGTGAGTCAGGGATCAAACCTCGGCCCTTTGCTGTTCAATCTCTTTGTTAACGATCTAAGTAAAGTAATCGTGTCAGCAAAATGTTTAATGTTTGCCGACGATATAAAATTGTACATGTCCACTGGAACTGCTGAGGCCTGCAAGCTTTTCCAGCGTGATATTGATGCCGTCTGGGCTTGGAGCCAGAATAAAAATCTCTCATTCAATATATCCAAATGTTCAGTGATGACATATAATAGATCGACTGCACCTCTGATTTATGATTACTCCATCACTGATGAGGTGCTAACTAGGGTTGAGAAGGTAAAGGATCTAGGAGTTCTCTTTGATTCCCAGCTTACGTTCAAGGAGCACATTGCTAATTTGTCTAAGTCCTCTTTTAAGCTACTAGGGTTTGTTATTCGCAACCTAAAGCATTTTCACAATTTACGGGTTATGCATACATTGTATAATTCAATTGTGAGAAGCAGATTGGAAACGAATGCAGTTATATGGAATCCACATCAGGATCATTATATCACTATGTTGGAAAAAATTCAAAAATGTTTCTTACGATTTATATATTTTAAGCAGTACGGATATTATCCGTACTTATACCCTACTAGTTTCCTACTAGGCATGGTGGGCTATAACTCTCTTAAGTTGCGCAGAGAAATGCTCGCCATGGCCTACGTTTTCAAGCTGATTAGGGGAAGAGTTGATAATCCTAGCATGCTAGCGAAGGTTTGTCTCTTTGTCCCGGACAATTATAATCGATCTCGCACTCATAATCTATTTGCGGAGCCGTCATCGCGCACCAACCTAAGTCGATGGAGTCTGCTTACACGAGCTTTGCGGCACATAAATGCGCTATGTTCGACAGCGCCAGACTTTGATATTTTTACAGCGAGCCCGCATCTCTTCAAGGTGTGGGCATTGCGCTACTTGTTTATGGCAGAATAATATAAACTGTTTTCACTCTTATGTACTGTAAGTTTATAAGTTTGTAAGTTTTTCTATTCTTAATGCCGGTATTTGTATTTAACGCTTATTTAAACATGTTATGTATGTACTTGTAAGAATTCTATTTTTTTTTTTATATTTATGTGTATATTGCATATCAACGGATTGGTAGAAACTTTAATGTTGATTTGTTATGAAATAAATAAATAAATAAATAAATAAAAATAAAATAAAATAAAAATATTATTTAACAATTTATTTTATGTTATTAACACGATTATTATTATTATTTATTTATTATTTAATATTATGTCGTTTGTTATTATGTTATATTTTATAACGTATAGGCGTGTATCTATTGAGCGTGATCTATTGTAGAATGCGCCGCTATACCGTTATACCACGAAAGTCACCGCATTGAACATAATAATAGAAGATTAATAATTTTTTGGAACTATGAGTACCTTCTATACGTTGCGTTTCGTAACAAAATCCTGGTTGACAAATTGTAGTATGACATTAAGCAATCCAATACGCTGTATGATCAATGGTGATATCCAACTTTCGAATAATTTTACATTCTGTCCTGGTTGTCTGCTGGTTGACTCGTTGAAAAAAATAAAATATTCCCATGATGAGGATTGTTATATCCTCATAGCCGGTGTCAGCTACAGCATCCACTGCGTTTCATGAAAGTATTCGATTACACTTCGGACACGTCCGAGCATCGCCGCAGTAATTAAACTTTGTAGCAGTTACTAATGTGGTTTTCAACTCTTTTCTTGCCCCAGTGCCACATTTTGTCTGTACTCATCCGGTAGTCTCCTCGGTTCCTCTCCTTTCGTTCTCGTCCTAAGCGAAGAAGATTTTTGTATATAATTTGTAATTATTTTGCACAAAATGTCTGACCTATGGCGGTGTTTTCAAAAATAATGTTTTTGTAAGCGCACAGGTCTAAATTAAAATAAACCTCATCTGTCGAGCAGAATTTAAAACGTTTGTAATAATAAAATATTGTTAAGTAATAATTTAACAAATGTAACAAATATAATCATCATCATTACGTAGTATAAAATGAAGTCAATATTTACTCTTTTTCTCTTTTTCTCTGTCTTCTTCTCCTAAACCACTCAACGCTATTATGTTATGCAAAAATGTATATATGGTATGCAAAAAAAGCGCTGGTATGCAAAAATGCACCGCTGCAAACACCCGCACGATCGCGTTCGCTCATTCTGGAGTGTGCATTGTCGTCTGAGGGACTTTCCGGCTGCTAACTCTATTTCGCGCATGCCGCTCTGCCGGCGTAGCGCCGCGTCCCATTTGAATTACCATTCGCGGCAATTTGTTAACTTCGCATTCGCGCTGCGCTGTCACGCTCGCACCGCCGCAGCCGCAGCTAGCCGCGTACCTCTCGCATCGCCCTCTGCTTTTCCATCGCGCAACAGCCGACCGTATTAAGGCCCCTTCACACGTATCAATACGCTACCGCTTAATATCATAGAAAAGCGCGACGTAATAATATTAAATAGAATGGGCCTCAAGCGGAACTCAGACAGAAAAAGAATTACGGAACGACGATCAATCATTTTATCTTGTAGTTGGTAAGTGTAATTTAACCTCTCGAGCCACGAGATTTCGCGACCGCGTGTTTTGGAAAAACTGTGTATAATTATAGAAATTTTAGATTTATAATGGCGGCCGACCAAAATATTAATTTCTCATAAACCGTTCTTACACTTGAGAATTGTTGCATATTAGAACTTTAGAATACTAACTTTAGAGTCCGATAGGTCCCAACGAGGCGCAACTGTGCTTTTACGTTTGAGTCGGATCGGTCCCTCTGAGGTTCGAGGGGTTGTCAAAATGTTATAATACGATACCGCTATGTTTATGTAAAATATCGTATATACTTAACATGTTGTAACATTTAACTTTAGATATATATATAGAAACCATAGAAACTATAGAAAATGTACATAAGACGACAAAGTTTCAGAATTTCTTTATTATTCTACCGAAACGTTACGTTCTGCACGGAAGAAGTCCGCGCAGCTAAATACTCAAAATGCAGATAAAAGATATTCAAAATCAATAATAAAAAATATAAAAAAGCCTTTAAAGGAAAATCAATTGTAAAATATAATAAAATTGCACAAATTAAAAACAATGTAAAAAAAATAATAAATAAAACGCTAGTCAGCGGAGAGGGGAGAAACTCAGGGTCGGCTCTCCGTTCTTGCTTCAATTATAAAGATAAAACTTGTACACTAAAATGGTTAAAACATAAAACAATAGAATGATGGCTCAGGTAGGGTAAAGGTTTGTATTTCGCGCCGGTAGTTGAAGTTCCCACGGCTGACACCTGGCTGTCGTCGTCGCTGACGTTTGTCCCCGCGCAGACGGTGCGATACTCCGCACTATCGTACTTATACGATACGAGATCCAGTTATTACGATGCAGGTTCCAATTGTCACGATGCAGGTTCCAATTATCCCGATGCAGGTTCCAATTATCCCGCCGGTCTCAAGGGGGCGAGAAGTAGGGCGGGCGATCACGACTATCGCCGTACGGTAAGGCAGTAGTAAGTACGGCAATCCGCAGCACAGATCACAACTGCCGCTGTACTCTGCGGAGATCAAGGCCGTTTACAATCCTCCACGAAGATCCCTGCAGCCGTAGAAAGGCTTCATTACAATATGATCGCGCCAAGGACGGAAACGGATCAATGAAAGGAACAGCGACTATCGCCTCCGTCCAGTCGTTGATTTCCGATACATCGTCAAACGATCCAAATAAAAGTCACTTAATAGTTCTAACATCGAGCCAACTCACCAGGTAATAGTCCTAAATCACACACAGACTCCCCGGGATCTCGTTCGGAATCAAGTCGGATTCAAAATGACCCAAATTATCTTTTGGCTGGTAGACCGCCAAACTTTTGGCGGGCCCGGCAAGGAAACCCCTCATCGATACGCGCGAGTTTTTAAAATCAAATTCGACATTTGAATTGCGTTATATTAAAATATTAAAATCATGTGATAATAAAATTGATTTTTATTTATAGTGAAAACTATGATGAAATACCCATATTGCACTATCCTTAATTTAAAATCCGGAATCCAAAATCGTAAAGGAACCAACGACCTTCAATGCTGTCAATCTAAATTCCACAATTCCATCAGAGAATAATTAAAATATTCTGAATGTAAATTTATGAGCTAACAAAATAATTAAGAATTATGACCAAAAGACTAATCAAAAACTATAACTAAATAATTAACCACTTTTGGTCGATATCCCGAACATCGTACCGTCTCCCTTGTTTCTGGCAACGATTCTCATCGAATCATGGCAGACGTCACTATGCGCTTCTGATTGGTCAGCTGCGCGAAAAAGTCGAAACTGTCAAAAATGAACACGACGCGACATCGATCGCTGAAGTGAATGAATATAGTGGAAGGAAATTGTGGAAAAGCAACTCGGAAAACGGGAAGTGCGTTACATAATGTAATGTGCATATTAGAAATAAGTATCATTTTAAATAATTCATAGATATGTGTATACACACACATACATATATAAATATGCATAAACATTAATATATAAGTAGGTAAATATATATAGGTATTTTACAGAACTATAATTACATAATTTCTCATTTTCGCCCCTTTGTAGCTCATATTCGTTTATTCGTCACTGTTCTTCTTCCTCGTCTGATATTTAACTTTACGTTTAATTCTGCATTGATTTTGTTGGGTAGTAAAACAGCTAGAAAATGATAGTTTCGTTAGGCTAATTTAGTTTGCTTGCTGAGGATATAATTTTGCATTACAATACATTAAAATACAATTCCCTCTACTACAGTGGGTAGGCATTCTTAGATATGGATGCGTCTTTGCGTTTAATATTCTCAGTTATTTAAATAATTATAGGAAATTAACTATCATGATAGTTGTGACCACATAAATTAATTTAGATATTTTATAAACGGTATGAAAATCATGAATAATTAGAAAACAAAGTAATAAAGAAAAGAAAATTGCTCATTATATAAAGAGAACAATGTCTATAACAAGAGTAATCCTAGTAATAATGTCATAATCATGAAAATAGATTATCGTATACTAAAAAGGTCAAAATTTCAATTAATTGTGAAATACAACAATATGTAATAAATTATACGAAATTATTACATATAGTAAATTATAGTAAATTTATTACATCATTAAAAAATTGTAATAATCTTTGAATATCGATTCAGCATTATACAAATCTCTTACTTCATATATTGGATTTTTTACTAAGCTATAGACTATTAATTTTTTTTATTTGTTCTCTCCAAGACTTCTGATAGGCGCAGGGATATTATTATCGCGTGTGAGAACTTCATTCGCACAAAGATACTTTAAATACTTAGCTCCAAGGATCTATAATAATATAGAAATTACGATACAAAATTTAGTTAACATTTAAAAAAGAATTTTTAAAAGCAATAAAAAGTGCTTGATTTTTATGGCAAAATGGAATGATTCTATGGCAAAATGGAATTTAACAGAATTTTTAATGAGGTAAAATTAAAAAAATAAAAAGCAAATACGTAGATTTTTTTATTTATAAATATAATATACGTATATGTGAGGTTTAAAACTAGAGATATTACAATTTAATTTATTTGTGTACATTTTTTGTATATTAGTATTTTATGTTAGTATGTATATTTATTTTAAAAATATATTTATTGTAGTGATGTATTACTATATTTTTGTGTTAGATTTAATAATAATTTCTTACTACAATTTTTTTTTGTATGTTGGTATAACTCTTTGTGTTTGTGTATTTGTATTATGCAAGAATGAATGTTTTGAACTTTATTCCAATAATAATTATCTAACCGAACGTCATACCTGTCAGCTCGCAATATGCTAAGTTAAATATCAGCATCCCTAGATGCGAGCGTTCTTGCTCAGTTAGTTATGCTATGAGCCAACGGCTATGGGTTCAACTTGTATTTCCTGAACGTTTTATTGTACTGTATACTGAATATCATAGCCATTTGTCTGTAAATCATGTTGTTTAAAATAAATAAATAAAAACAAATAAATAATGTATAAACACAGATGATTTTATTGAAGCAAACTGTGCACCTTACAAGGATAGTGGCCATTAATGTTTAGGTCGGATTTTTCTTGTACTGTGTTGATAGAAATCACTATTCGCCTGGGCCTCCGACTACAAGCAAACTTAATATTTTGGTGGATATTTCAAGAGTACATCGTCATCATTCCCGACTCGACAAGAAAACGGCTTACATGAAGTTCTTAGAGAAGCTCTGAATAGGTTGCGCACTGCTTTTTTAAAAATGATAAGAATTTTCATCGAATTTTATGCCATTGTCCAGAACATTAGGCTGTATGTCATCAATGAAATGAAATAATCAAAGTAAACGAATTTAGCAGCCTTAAAGCAGCATAAATTTCTAATCCTTTTTATTGCGTAAATGGCACTGCACAGCTTTTTACTAAGTTGTACTAGGTGGTCGGATCCTAGTAATTTTTGATCGATCTGTAGACCTAGGAATTTAGTAGAAGAAATGTTTTCTAATTCAGCTGTTCCAAAGTGTGATTATTGTATTAGAACCAGTCAGAAACTCTATTTATCGTTCCATTAATTATTCGTGCAAGCTCGTCTCTGTTTTCGTTGCTAATTGCTCATCTCATATTTGGAGACTATCGTCGTTTGATAACTTAGTGTACAATTTTACTCCCCGAGATTGCGATTTGCCTCACCATATCCTAAAGTAGATTTTCAAATATGAAGTAAGACGCTGATATTTTCGAGGCAGGTAAACGAGTGAATTCATAATAAAACATGCAGATAAAGTTGCGCGCAAATAATGGGGGCGCCGATTGTGGCAGTCGTTCGACGAATCCGCAAGTTTAAGATAAACTTCTCGGTCGCCTCGCTTCCCATTCGCCAACTTGCGCATTATCGATATGAAATTTTTAGCGATATTTCCTCGAAGCCGGGCGCGCCGCCGCCGCCGCTTCGTTCGTGAGTGTAATAACGCCGCGATAAACATTTCAAGCGATACAGCGACGTGTGTATTATATAGCTCTGCGGGGAAACCAAAGTTTCGATAACTGGCGATAATTGGAAACGATTTCCGCAACACAGTTATGCCGGCTGTCGAAGAGACAATGAGCGCCTGTCATGAATTTCAAACTTCAGCTAGCCGCAATAGTACTGTACGCGCACGAATTCGTGGCAACGGCATGAAATGTGGCGTGAAAAATAGGGCTATGATTCCCATTAATATATTTTATATCGATGTCGATAATAAAATAGCAGAGCCGATTGATTTGAAGTTATTGAAGTAACTATGTGATATAGTTTTAAAAGTATAAATTACGGTATATTATGGTATAGTATATTATAGTGACCCTAGTTTCCATGAAATGCTTAAAATTGGTCGTAGTTTTAATTGGTTCCTGTTAAAAGTTATCGTAGTTTCTCAGCACTATGATGATAACTTGTACACTGAGAAAAATATAACGATGTTATACACGATATTATAACTCGGACTGTGGTCCATACGTATGAATTAACATGACGCGTAACTGTGTTAGTGTGACAATAGTTACCAAGGTCGCGATGTAATGAAATAACATCATGTTTTAGAAACATCGTTATTCAGTATAAAACCGCAATAACAAAATGGTAATGTTGGAATCAAACCAATATTTTTCACAATGCAATGAAAAAGATTTTATTTTTCTGATTGTATGAAGGCAATTTAGGTTGAGGTGAAAATTTTACTTCGGAATTTATTGTATGATTTCCTGATAAAAGGGTAATTTCTTTAAATTACTGTTTTTTTTTTCAAGTTATAAAGGTATTAGCCTAAATTTCCTTTTTCACTTATTAAACTGTGTCCGCGAATGGTTATTGAATATGAATTTGATCTTTTGGTGCAAAACAAATGAAAGTCTAAGGATATAAGTTTAATTTTAGACAAAGTACATATACTTTATTTAGAATGTTTTTTTATCACGTACACCACATTACTACCTCACACGTTTACAGTGGGTTATTTGTGCCGGCTCTGTCATAATTGACATCTAATGGTTCTGTGCAACTTGGGCCACTACGACCCGCCGTTAACTTGGGTCGGCTCAACTCACGGTTCAACTCCCATCCGGCAGCGTCCTCGAAGAGGATCGAACCTGGAATGGACTGGTTGTTGGTCTGATCTCAGCTACCCTTGGAGCCACCCGTTGGCCACCCGATATCGTGCAAAAGACGGACAAAGGGCGACACGGTCCGAGATAAATACCAACTGAATTACCACTAACAACAGGTAGAGGCCGCGAAAAAACGAATTCGGTTCTGCGATCAGACTAGAGGACGAAGAAAATCCGGCAAAAGCTTCTAGTGAGGGCGTGAGGTCATACAATTGGCTTACTCTTACGGCTCCTCGGAACGGCTAGAGAGCAGACTGTTTTTATCTGTAAATCTTCAGATTCACTCCCTGGAATGACGGGTTCACTCGTTGTGTTAACACATTTAGATGTCATCTATACTAATATTATAAAGAGGTAAAGTTTGTGACGTTGTAGGAAGTAATCTCTGGATCTACTGAACCGATTTTGAAAATTATTTTACCAATAAAAAGCCTTTAATTGGAAAAATAAAAAGACTTTTTTTTGTGGTAGTCAGATTTGCAAAGTAACTCAGAGAAAAAACGGTCGAACGAAAACGTTTCTAACTAACGCTGCTTTAACGATGAGAGATATATTAGTAAGTTCTAGAGAAGTGCTTGATAGGGCTTGATAATGCCTACAAAAGGTCAGCGACAGCATATGTCTAAATTTTATATTTAACCCGTTGAGTATGAGTCAACCAAATCTGGTCGCGAAACAATTATCCGTTGAGTACGAGTCGACCAAATCTGGTCGCGCGTTTTTTTCACTTCTTTGACGTTCTCATATTTATTCATAATTATCTAATTGTTTTACAAAATTATATTTCAATATTCTATATTCGAAATTTCAATGCAATCATTGTGCAGTTGTTCTTTTTATGATTGGTGTAGTAGTTTCGTAGTTATAGTACTTTAAGTCGATGTCGCCGAAAATCCTGCAAAAGAGACAGATGCATCCATGAAAATACCCATTTTCTCCAAGGGTTAAGTAACAAAAAGCAGTTATTTATATTTAAAAAATAATTTAAATGGTTAGGTCATGTTTATTGGTCATATTATCAACAATTATGAATTCATATCAAAATAAGTAAATTTATCGTCTCAAGTGTTTAAAACAAAAGTCTTTTTCCCTTTACTGCATATAATTTCACTTTTACAGCATAAATGGTTAAAGAGATAAAACACTTACAAATAAGACACTCACAAGAAGACACTCACAAATAACGGTAATATAGTCAAATTGACATGCAAATACATACATATGCAATAGAAATATAACCCTTCTTTTGGCAGTCATGAAATAAATCATAGCACTCAGTACTAACCAAACCACTCTTTTAATTTCATCACAAGTAAAAAGTTTTACCGCCCAACGAAGTGGGCACGGGTCAGCTAGTAGTTGATAAACACATGGTGACCTAGTGATTCGCTAATATCACCATTAATTAATATGTTTTTGTACGGTTCCTGCGATATATTTTTTTAAAACTAATGATTCTACTGCTCGTAATGTTCCTGACGTATTTTTTTTTGTTGCAGGTAAGTTTCGTCCAGCTTTCTACCCTACAGATTACGAGAGATATCTACCCCATGGATTATCAGAGGTGATGTTATGAATATTTTCGTATATTAGATATTTATAATATTTATAAACTGAATCTATCCAAACTTACTCTCGCCTAGTGCCGCGTTCGGTTGTGGCGCGTAGAGGGTCGTTTATTTGTGAATTTCAGCAGAAAATATAGATTTATCTGACGCCGTGGCGGACCGCACCGGAAGAGAAATGAAAGATAAGTCGAACGGAGTAACCGAAAAGTATAAAAAGATGCGACACCTTCACCTCCGCAGCCGCCGCCTCCGTTAATATTTTCGGCGAGCGCGATAAAAGTTCGGCGGGAGGGAATTTCTTATTGGTCGACCGCCGCGCCGTTCATGCTCTCCTGATAATCGGAGGTGTAACTTTTCCACGGTGCGCTTATTTCCACCCCTGTCTCTCGACGAGGGAAAAGCGGAAAGAGAGCTCTCGCCCAAAAAAAACTACCATAGCGGTGCATGAGAATTATGGTTAAAAGTTCGCCCGCCGGGACGAAGTCACGATTAAAATGGAATCAGAAAATATAAATATTGTCAGAAATACTAAATTCTTAGGGATCACTTTAGATGAAAATTTAAACTGGAATCAACATATCAATAATTTGTGTGCAACTTTGTCATCGGCAGTCTATGCTATAAGAAAGGTGAAATTTCTGGCTGGCGAACGTGCAGCGATCAGTGTGTATCACTCCTGCTTCCATTCAAAGATGTCTTATGCGATACTACTATGGGGTAATGCAACCGATACCCATCGCGTTTTTGTGCTACAAAAGCAAGCCGTTAGGACAATTTTTGGTGTAAGCAGAGAAACACATTGCGCCCCTTTTTTTATTAAAACTGGTATCCTTACCATGTCGTCCATGTACATATATCAGTGCCTTTTATACGCCAAAGAGAATGTTTTAAATTGCGAGCTTCACTCCACTCGGCATAGCCATAATACGCGACATAAAAACAACGTGTTATTGCCTAAAGTACGCTTGACTAAATATCAAAAAACATTTTTATATATTAGTTTTAAATTGTTCAATGCTTTGCCATCATCGACGAAAAGACTTGAGATGGCAGCATATAAAATCTGTTTGAAAAATCAGTTAGTCAAACATGCCCTTTACAAACTGGACGACTTTTATGATATTGCGTCCACAATTGCTTGATTATAAATAACCATATTATGACTATACTTTCGAACTAAGTTTTAGATTTTATTGACATTGTTTTTAATTACGCATGTTTCAGTTTTTTTTTTATGGTATTGATTATTATTTGTTTGATTATTGATTATTTTGTAAATTTGACTATTTTTAAGTAATCACCTCTGATTACAATTATTTTTTTTCCTTTTAATTAATCAAAGCGGTTTTATCATCCAGTAAATTATGATTGTAAAATTTGACATGTTCCTCAGTATTGTGAAATGCTTTTATGGAATGAATAAATGATGATGATGATGATGATGATGATTATAATCAACCCATCTATCCGGTCTTATAATAGAGAGGAATAAAATACTTTATCGAATTCGAATTTAGTAAACTCAAAAAAATCCCACGAAAGCTAGCTGTGAGGTAGAGAGTATTGATAGGTGTCCATTAACCCTTCAGGCCTCGGCCCCTCAGCCGATTGACAAGTTGATGTCCCAAAAATTTTTGTAAAAATTAATAAAAAAAATTATTAATAACACTGTCGCACCAAAACAATAATTACTGCCAAAATACTGTACCCATAATTAAAATAAAACATATTAACATAATAAAACATAGGGATAGGGATATGGATAATATTTTTAAAAAATCCAGAATGATTTTGAAAATGTGTTAAAATGGTCCCACGACAACGGCATAATACTAAATATAAGCAAAACAAAATGTATGCTTGTACATTCACCGTATATCCAAAAACCAAGGAATAGCATTAAAATAACTGGTCACTCATATGAATGTCTGCATAATTTTAAAATAAATTGTACTGACTGTAAAAAAATTGAATTAGTAAAAGAGTATAAATATCTGGGTCTAACGATAGATTGTAACATGAATTGGGGCTTGCACGTGAATAATATTTGTAATAAATTGAGATGGATGTTATTTAACTTCAATCACCTTCAGTATCTTGTAGATAAACCAACATTACGCTCAGTATATCATGCCCTCGCTGATGCAGTACTGAGCTATGCTCTCACTTCATTTGGTCGTACTTTTCGCACATATATAGATAAAATATTTAATTTGCAACGTAGAATAATAAAACTTTTAGTAAATAAAAATGTGTTAACACAATGTAAAAAGAACTATAACTTGTTGTTTAAGCGATGCGATATATTACCTATACATGAAAAAATTACATACTTACTAGCAATGGAGCATTTTAGAAATTCAGAATTTAAAATACCAATACAGTACAATAGGAATGTTAGAGAAAAAGTCCGTAAAAGATTTTAAGAACCAAGAGCGAACAACTACTATGGTGGAAGGACGTTAAAGTACCTCATTCCAAGAATCTTTAATACTATTGTATCTGAGGAAGACTGTGTAAGCGTGAGCAAACAGATGTTTAAAAAGAGATTGAAAAGCTACCTGTTGGATGTTTATAGTGAAATTAGTGGTAATAAGTAAATTTGTTATTACATTTCTATAATTTAAGCTTGTAGTAATACTGGCCTAATTTAAGCCTGTAGTAAGACTGGTAGTAATACTGCTGTGCATTGTTTTTTATATTTTAATTATGTCTTTTTGTACCACAAAATTTGAAGTGTAAGACTAGAAAAATAAGAGTTTGTCTCGCCAACAAACTGTATGCCAGTTTGGCGAGATTGTAATATTAAAAAAAAATGTTTTTTCTTCTATGAATAAATTTTAAAAAAAATAAATAAAATAAAACAAATTAATTAAAATTAAATTAAAACGGGGCCATCACTCTGAATCGTATTGTGGCCGATATCGGCCAATTGGGGCTCTAGGGGTTAATACAGGCGAACCCGCCACTTCAGGGAGTTATAGCGACGACTGTACATTTTTTCTACCCAGGAGTGAACGTAATAACTGTACAATACGACTCACAGTCAAGCTACGCCCGCAGCCCGTAATAGTCATACACCTTACCAGGAAGCACAAGGAAATGCAACGAACGGATCAACCTCGCGCCCTTACTACCGGATTTGGACAAATTTCTCCGTCCTCTGGTCTAGCAAATTTCGGCAAATAATCATCGGGGCTACACCAGTATCTGGGGTAGCCACCAATCTACAGAGCAGCAAATGAAGACCATGAACACGCGGTAGATGGCATTTTATCTCTTCGCATTATTTCTGTGATATAATGAGCCTATAAAATATATGCATTAGATGGCATTAATAATTGAATGTTATTATTTTTAGTACAGTATTATCATTAATTGAATATTATTTTGTTGGTAAAATTATACTTTTAATGTTATTTATAAAAAACCATTCATTAACAATAACATTATATAAAGGAAAATTATTGCTATTAGTTTTATAAAGGGTTGCTACGTATAAAGGGTTGCTAAATTGTACTATTGTGCAATGGTGGTGATCGGCTTCGTGCAGCTTGGGCCACAAGATCCACCTTGTTCTCGGATCGGCTCAACTCACGATTCAGCTCCTATTTAGAAGCCTCCCCTTGTGAAAGGGTACCCCGGGTAAAACTCTCGCGTCTCAGGCCTCAAAACTGGTGAACCGGTTTCTCCCGGCGGGATCGCATCCCCGCGTCACTGGACGGTTTACGCACCGTTCGGCGAAGCCAATCGGTTGTGCATTCTGACTAATTGCTGAAGGAGTCTGGAGCCTATGGAAATACACTGTCTCCTAAGCAGCGGGGGTGTATGTTGACCTGTTGTCATGCCACTCTTGAAATGACCTTTAGCCACTCGATCCCGTGTGGCACTACGGGCAAAGAACGCCCAGGTCCGCAATGAAGTCTAATTGAATTACCGCTGTAATACAACAGGTAGAGGTCGCGTAAACGACTTCAGACCCGTAACCAGTCGGGAGGGCGGAGGTATCTTGAAGGTTAATTCCTGGCGGAGATATCCTACCAAAACTGGTAGTGAAGGGGGGAAGCTGCCCGCTGGGTTCCTTTCCCGGTGCCTCGCCGTAAAGCGTCGGTCTTTAACGGGCTGCTGGCGAGCTAGACAGTAGATTGTCATGTCTCTAAATTTTCAACGCTCATCCCATGACTGAAAGAAGGATTACATATCGTTATACCAGCCTGGGATGACGGGTTCGCCCATTGTAGTCGACACTGCCCTACTGTGCAATCTAATACCATATATTCAATTGTACTACTTTGGCATTAATACCGTACGTCCAACTACTTCCCTGCTTATAAACCACATCATAAAAATAAAACACTCTCCGAACGGTGTACTCGACGATAGTCATCACAGTTTGACAAATGTTTTCAACTCCGGTTTTCACGTCGTCGTCGTCCTCGGGGTGAAACTCCAAAACAGCATTTTTCATTTATCTTACGCGCCGGCCATCTTCTGACAGATTCCTGACAAATGCCCCTTTTCATAACCAACTTGAAAGGGCCGTGTATTTTACAATATAGCCGCCGCACACGTGTAGTACACTCAGAAACTGCGGCGCTAGTGGAAAACTTTTTCCTGTCGTTGCGGAAAAATAATTTTCTGCAGTTTTTTCCGTGCGAGAAGCCGTGTTTTGTTAATTTTTCTTACTCGATTAATTTCGTGCAACTAAATCTAAAACGCATTAATCTTCTTCAGGCACTAATCGATAAGCAGAAGCCACTTTCCATGAGGGTGCTATTGGCTTTCTTATAAATGATTCTGTCATAAATTATACATCGATTGTTAGTCAACAGAACCAAGGTACAAAGTTATAACGGTAGCAGGTGTACCTGATTTGACGCCACGGATTCTACAATATAAGTACAACAAATAGCTCCAGGAATCACTCTAGCCTGAAAATCAACTCCAAGAACTGACCTACACATGGAATAATGACCGTAAAACGTCATCTACTTAATGTGGGAATTGAGGGGTATCAATTACCACAGGCAAACCCGTCACCCTAGGGAGCTATAACGACATAGTGCCGACATTTTGTCTCCCCCATTTTAAATCCATATTAAACGTACATAAATGTAAGTCTTGTCTACCTTAAGAGTATATCCACACTATAGAATTGTCACCTAAAACGGGCGAACCCGCCAGCTATAACGATATTGATCGTTCTTTTAACCGTGAGGTGAATGTCAAGACTTGTGGACAAAACAGTTCACCGTCTAGTTGCGCCACTAACCCGTGAGAGTCCAACGCCTTACCGCGCGGCACTGGGGCACCGCGGAAAGTTGAACCATCGGGCAGCCTCGCGCCCTCACTACAAGATTTGACCGAATTTCTCCGTCCTCCAGTCTGGTCGCAGGTTCAAATTCGCATGCGCGGCCTCTACCTGATGTTAGCCGTAATTCAGTTCGAGTTTGTCTCGGACCATGGCGCACGTCTTTCAAACAAGATCAAAAATGAGCGTCTTTCACATAACAAACGGGTCGTTCCAAGAGTAGATGACATCAGGTCAACAACCGCCCAGCTGCTTAAAAAAACTTATAAGATCCAGACCTTCTTAGTGCCTCGCCGGAGTGCACAGACGATTGGATTACGTCGCACGATGCGCAAACGGCCCAGCAGCGCCTGAAGGCCATTCCCCGGGGGATCTGTTGAACCAGCCGTGACCATATTGCCGCGAAAAGTTGCCGCAGTACAGAGTTCTTTTCGGGTTTCGTCCTCTTCAAGGAGGCTACCGGGTGTGAGTTATAGCGTGAGTTGAGCTAACCGAAAAAAAACGAGCAGGTCTTATTGGCCTAACTGTAAAGGAACTGCTAAACCACCGTTAGCACAATCCACAGTCAACCTACGCTAATAGCCCGTAAGAGTCCGATGCCTTAACACGCGATACTGGAAAGTGATTCCAGCGGGGTGACGGTTTCGTCCTTTATAATTGATACCCCTCAATTAACTATCAGCAAATATAGTAAGTATAACGCTTCACGACGCGACGATCCTCATGCAACCCCTACACCCAGCCATTGCGAAGCCCTATATACGCTGAGCCAGGCGCCCCTCAACTTATACAATCAGTCGACACACATACAACGTAGTCAACCGCTAGGCAATTACATATTTCTCCGGTTGATTAGTCGGCTCACCAGTTTCGCTTAACTGTTCCTTGGGGTCCATTGTGCTCGATGATTCAGTTTAGGTCGGGTGGGCTTTCGTCACGCAGTTCCGTAGTCGTGTCACCAGTTTTGCAGGTTGATTCGTTGTGAATAAAACACGCGATGACCGTTGAAAAATTACAATATTGTATCTTTTATAGTCAGTGGTGCAATGCTTATGTATCGCTGCATCGTATTTTGTCTTTATTAAATAAACGCATTGTTATATGCACTGCTTTGAACTACTTCTTCTCCGTGTTGTGTTCGCTAACATAATACGGGGAGAAGAAACGGTAACGTAGTGCAATGTCACTGAATAAGGGAGCTACCCCGCTAGGTAGCTCACTTATTCAGTGATCGAGACTAAATCAACTAACTCAAATATTCATTCGCATAATACGCGAAATAAAGAGGACTTGCGTCATTTTAAGGTGCGTCTGAGTAAGGTTCGGAATAGCTTTCTCTGCCAATCTTACTTATTCTACAACAAACTTCCATTACACATCAGGGGCCTTGGGGAGGTTCACTTTAAGAAAAAGGTACAGGGTATTTTGACTAAAAACCCCATTTATAGCATTGAGGATTTCGACAACATCATTTTTTCGCAGCTCTATTGACCTACTTGACTATTATTATTCCTTATTCTTTCTATTATTGACTATTTTACAATTGCGTTTTTTTTTTCTTCTTCAAACTATTGGCTATTGACAATAATTATTATTACTGATTTGTTTGTATTTGTGTTTTTTCTTTAAAATATCTTTCCGTATGATAATTTGGGAAATTATCCAATATTTATTTGATTATTTAGTACTTAGGATTATATAGAAAATTAGATAGAAAATTTTACGAAATTACTTAAGAATTTTGATTGAAAATATTGGAAAATGTTGTTTCCTCTACATATATAATCTAGAAAATCTGCGCTTGGATGTTCAACGTTCATACCTTGCAATACTGACGTTCTTATGTTATACCTTAATAGGTATTTATTTAAATATAATACTTGTTATTTTCATTACTTTTGACTTAACCAAGTGTAGGAACTCCTATCAACTGGTTTGAAATAAAAAAATATATAAAAAATTAAAAAAATAAAAATTTGCACTACGTTACCGTTTCTTCTCCCCGTATTATCATGGCCCCTTGATGATGCATCCGCTGCTCTCGTATTGAATACTCTTCCTTACCCGGTTATCACATTATTCATTCTCATTGCTTCTTGGTTCGGCTCTAGGAGGATCAGTTTAGTCTGATACCATCCCTCGGGCGACTGTCTAGCGAATGACGTGGTTCGGTTTCGGCTATGGCCGTACATTATTGAATATGGTTTTCTACAGTTTCGTAGTATTGTTCCGGGCCTTTCCCAGTTAGTTTCTCATAGAATCGTAAGTATGTTTTCGTAGTTTGGTAAGTATTGTGGTCCGCCACATATACAAATACGAGCCTCTGCACACTTAGTGATGCCCATTCGACAGCCATTATTATTATATGTTACAATCAATACATATATTTATATAGCGAATCAAGAAACCATTTTAATATCGTTATAATTGGCAAACATGGCATTTAATAACGTTATAAAATAAGAAAGGGTTTATACCGCAATGCGTTTTATGAAGCGAGAAATCCATTGACGTAATTAAATGAATGCTCGAAAAGGCTTTCCCCGTGAGGATTACAATTATCGTTAGAGAGGTTTAAAATGAAAAATTCTTTATTAAACTGAAGTATTGGAAACACTTTCTAACAAACTCGAAACCTTTCGTGGATTATATATTTTTTTTAAATTCGGAAAAAATCACATTGATATTTTTTGCCGAGTTCTTATATTTTACTGAAAAACTACTTATACAAAAAAACTGAAAAATTAAAGATGTCTAATACTCTTTAGAGGATTTAATAACTAGTTGACTTTTAAATTAACATTGGCATATATTACTTCTTATACAGAGATAAGTAAATTTTATATTAGTAATATTGGCTAATTTTTAATGAATATTTTTCTTCTTATTGGTCGCAAAATTTAAAACAATATTAAATACAAATTTAGGTCACATAAAAGCTAACACATTTGTCATACTATTTAGATATCTATCCAGTCCATCTATCTAGCATACAATGTTAGAACCGAGATTTTTTCAGTTTTGGCATTGATAATATTAAATGTTATAAGCTAAGTATGCAATTGCGTGAGATTATATTATGCTCTTCTATTTGTTGTTAAAAAAAATATTTGGAAAACTTTTTTGTAAATGTTGCAAAACACTTCGTTTTTGATAGGTTGTATTAAAGGTATATTTTTTTGCAATTCAACTTTATAGACGAATACATCTTATTTTAATATTCTTTCTTATTAATGACTGATTGTATTTATCTTTTTCAACGTTAATTTATATTAAATTTACATCAATGGTACTTTTTCGTAATATATTTTTGGTAATTTCGATACAATTTTGATAGCAATAGACTTTATTTATTTTTATTTGTAATATGATACATATGGTGGGTATCGCCATAAAATCTTTTATCAATAATGAAAGTTTCCTGACAAGAAGTTTTGAAGATATGGATCAACATATTTTTTCGCACATTTTTGAGTATTTCTTTTAAATTCAGTTAAAATAAAATAAAAGAAATATTTTAAGAAGCGTCCTTGCAAAGTATGACTAAATAAAGTTGTAAATAATGTCCTGTATCAGTCAAACCATTTTACAAACAAGATTTCACTGTTTGTCAGGGGTTTTGGAGACGTTTTATTCAAAACAGGGTAAAGGATAATATCATTTAAATCCCAATTTAATATACTTAGGATTCTGGCACGATTGAATTTTTATATTTTTCATGAATATCTTTGTTAGGTACAACTTTTTTTAACTATTGACTATTAAAATTACTAAATCCAACCATTTTGATAAAGGGAGATGGCTTATTAAACTAAAATTTGGTTGACTATTTCTATTGCGCCATTTTTTGTTGCAATTTGGTATTTCTAATTTCCCTGTATTTCTAAAACTTTTTTATAATATTTTAGGAATCCGTATTTTTATTTACGTATTGAATTAGGTATTTTATTGTGTATTTTTTGAATAATAAAATGCATATTTTATTACAAATTAATTTATTATTTCTTAAAATTTTTTGAAAAGTATTGAATCTATAAATATATGAGAAAAGAAATACTACTTTATTATTTAAGGTAAATAATGTAAAATCAGTTTAACAATACATAGAGTAGGCATTTCTACCATTTTGTTTATTTTAATAAAACAAATATGCACTAGAATTAATTCTTTAATTATGATCTGTAACGACCTAATTTGGTTGCAAATCAGAACACCGTCGACTACGTAACGACCAATATTGGCTTGCTCCCGGAGCGCACAGTAATATTATTTTCTAATTCGAACGCATCCTAAAATCTATACCAAATATCTCAATATTACCATAGATGCATAGACATTTCTATTCATATTCCAACTCAAAACACTAGCAAAAAAAAAATGTTCACGGCCCGATGTTTGACAATGATGACCGAACAGCGATGTTTGATAATGGAATTTTACCAGAAATATCCGTTCAATGATGCGCGAAATTATTTCAGCGGCCGTCTATGTATCTATAGTAGTAATGAGATATTTGGTATGGATTTTAAGATGCGTTCGAATTAGGAAATAATATTACTGTGCGCTCCGGGAGCAAGCTGCCAATATTGGTCGTTACGTAGTCAACGGTGTTCTGATGTGCAATAAAATTTAATCGTTACTTAGCTGAAGGGTTAAAAATGCATTGTCATCTGAATTGAACCAACAAGTAAAATTTCAACTTTATGTTATAAGAGGAAGTGGTCTAATTCAGCCTGTAAGATTTGACCTAACCAAACTAACAAACATAGCAAGGTAGATACAATTTTGTATTGAATTAATAAATAAATCGAGTAATCAATGAGGTTGAATATTTTTAGACCCAGATACATAAAATTCCCCGGCCAGGGAGTCTATCGCATTGGACGAATATCGGTTTCTGAGAGCCTCTAGTTGTGATTAACTTTTGTAGTAGAAACTGTCTAGATACGGCGCGAAGTATTCCTAATCCTTCAGCTGCATATTTGCATAGAGAAAAATACCGACTAAAGCTTTATGCTCAACTTGTGGAATAACCGCCCGGGCGGAGTGAGACTTTCACGCCGCTGGTGGCGCCGCTGTTTAGCCGCCCGGATGCGCGGTCGTAAACTAAGCAGCTTATCTTAACTGCTATTTGCCTGGCTGCCTGTTGGGGCGTGGCCGCCTGTTAAAAAGCGAGCACAGGTGAAAATTTTTAATCTTAACAATGCCATTGAAAGACGTCTCGCCGCGGTCGGTTGTATGTAGCCGCTTCGGGCGCCGGTCGGTGCACGGCCGTCCTGCCGACTCGCCATTATCGTAAAAGTTGATGGTGTACCATTATGCGATTAAGCAGCAGTTTGCGTTACTCATTTTATACGTCTCACTTAGCTGGGAAACGGAACTACCCGCTGAAACTAACGGCATGATTAGACTCTATTAAATTTACGTTTTGATAATGAAAGGCCGTGTTTTCTGATGTGCGATAGAGATGCCGCTCCGCCACCGTGCGATGCAGTATCGTATGGGCGAAATATGTTATATAAACTTAACTATTGCGTATAACTGAGTCGACGACTTCGAACAATTTGAAAAGTCCGTTACAATAGGACTAACCCACAACCAATTGACGATTGGTGACAGCTAAAACGGGCGAACCCGTCTACCCAGGAATGTATAACGTTATACGTATAACGAATATATAACGAAGATTAGAAAATCCATTAGGTACATTCAAAGTACTTAACAAAATACATTGGGTTGTTAATAAGAGTATCCTGGACCTTTTTCTCAAATTGAACGTCTCAAAGACCCCTAACGCACAATGGAATCTTTTTATAAAAAAAATATTTGACTGATACTGGAAACTATTTCTAGTCGCACTTTGTAGGGACGCACGTCTTCTTTGTTCCGCGTGTTATGAGAGTTTATCCTCTCGTTGTTATCCTTGTTATCTTATCCTTTGTGTTATAGAGGACTCGGAGACTTGAATTCCTTGAACCGCCCAACAGTGCGTACCTTGCATTCTTTCGCAGTAGGTACTACATATCTAGAATAACTAGTTGCCGAAAATGTCCAAAGCGGACATAGGTACCATCGCCTCATTAAAACGGCTCACCAAATATCTCTCCCGACGTCAACGAAACGTAGCAATGTAAACTCTAAGAAGATCAATGAAGAGCATACTATAAAAGGCGGTCATTACCCAACTACAGGCAGACATTCATAATCATCACATCCGTCGAAGCGTCTCGATGACTTAGTATCTAGTAAAAGTACTTGAATTATAATCATTCTTTAAAATCAATTTAAACATATTTTTCAATAGTTAAATGTGGTGAGATAGAATCGATTCGTCATTTTTGATTAAGGTTGTATTCAGGTCAGGGTGGGGGTGTAATAAAAAGGGCGCTTATCCATATTTATTCAATTTTTTTCAATTTTCAATTTCAATTTATTTATTTCCAAAAAATCTTAACAGATTGTAGAAACGTAATATCTAGGCACATTTAAATTTCAGTCTATTCTTCCGTTTTTACAACATCCACATTGATCACCAGGTACATACATACAGTTCAATGTTCTCCATTATTGCTTTTAAAACATGTCGATATGCAACATTTTAATACTGGCGATACTAAAAAATCGTTGATAAAATGCACTAAATCTAACAATCCACAAATTAAAATAATCAAGAAAATATAAAATCAGACAAAGTTAGAATAATTAAAAAATGCTACTTAAAATTGTCAAAAAAAATTGTCTGAAATAGAAAAATCATTTAAAATTAACAAACTCCTCCATCAAATAAAATACTTTTTTTAATAAGATTTTTTTAAGCAATTTTTTGAATAAGCTTTCCAGTTGAATTGTTTTAAATTTTCCGGTAGCCTGCTATAATAACATGGCCCGGAATATTTTGTGTCTTGCCTTGCTGTGTTTAGTATAGTACATGGTATAAAAAAAATATATTTCTTGTGTTTTTGGTATATGAATCCGAAAACTTTTTATAATTTGTTTCTTTATTCTTTTCAAATTTAGGAAATAAATATAACGTGTTATTTACTACAAATTTGCAAAACGTGCTTTATTTTTTCATTACTTTATAACATATTGTGTACATATAATGTTGAAAAAGATCGCATAGCGAATACTTTACATGTTTTTTTAAAATAATATAGAAGCTACATAAAGCTTCTCAAAAATCTCGTCCATCCATATAGCATACTCGATATTAAACAACGTTACATTTCATAAAGTGATTTGAATATTATCCGGTTGAAACTATATTAACATACTTAAATCCACCACAAACCGATAACATAAATAAAAAACAGGATGACTAAAATTGGGTTTCACAGAATTTAAGAGAGAACCAGGAAAGTGTAAGAGGCATTTGCGTCTTTATAACCTATTTTGTATCGCTGAAACAATGGATCGTGATTAAGAGTCTTCAGGTCTCTAAATTTATAAAGGTAATGTCTTGAACATACCCTACGTTTAGCGACTATCTTGTTTCACCGATTGACAAAATACAATATCAGAACCGACAATTTACAAAACAACGTATTTAATGCAACTGTTTTGACTGATAGCGGCACTGGACGTAAAGTCAAAATTTAATGGATAGGTACCTATTATGTCATTCAACTTTTTTTTCGAATTTAAACGCCTACAGTTTTACGCCTACGAATTTAAACGCCTAAACTTTTCTTTTCTAGCTGTCCGACTACACAATAGAATACATTCGGAATTAAAAGTGAAATTAGATACCATACGAGGAAGAAAAAATATGACGGAATGGTTGATTGAGCTAGGAAGAAAAGAAACGGAGAAATTTGTTAATTATAGTGCTGTATAAGAATACCAAACTACATAAAATTACTACTTTTATGTATATGTATAGATTATATGTATAAATGTATACATGTATATATGTGTATGTATATGTGTAGATGTATATGTTTATATGTGTATGTGTATATATGATTATTTAATATTATTATGTATATTATGTTACTAAATTATAAGTAGGTATATGTAAAATTTGTGTAAATATAGAGCTACCACGTAAAGCAATGCTACATTATGTCACAATTACCAACTAAAAAAAAAAAAAAGGAAAAAATTAATACATAAGAGTCTACCTTAGTACGGGCATTACTCCAGCAAGGTAGATTTTAATCTTATTAATCTAGTATTATAAATGTGTGTGAAATATTAATAAATAAAATAAATAAAAGTTTCATGTTAAGCTTTGCTGTGTAATGTTACTGAAGAAAGCCCAAGGGCAAACACTGAGGGTAACAGCCGTTAACGTGTTCTTCGTAAGGCCAACTGTGTGTAGCATGTTTGCTTGTCAGTTACCTCAGAAATCTTTTCCTTTTAGCTCCAGCTGCTGTTATCAATAATGCTGTTTCCAAAGAAGCTTTCCGATAATCAAATGCCATGGAGGTAGTTATCTTCTATACTTTCTTAGAGATATTTATCGAAATGCTTCAATACTAACCACTGCTGCGCTAATAGTACTTAGAAGACTCTGTGCAACCTATAAGCTCGTCGTTACTTAAGGCCGTGTAAATATATAGGTATATATTCTACCTTGCTTTACATTAACTATTCGTTGTAGTAAAAAATGTTAAACACAATATTTTTTTATCAACACAGAGACTTTGACGCGGACTAAGCCGCGTGCACAGCTTGTTGTTTAATATGGCGACCAATACATTCCTTAAAAAGCATATTCATATATTTGCATGCATTTTGAATATTGCCAACTTCAACTGCAAACCACTTATAAATAGGATATAAACGAATTTACCGTGTGAAATTTGTAGCACCCGACGTTACGGAGACATTGCAGCTGCTGTTGTGCTATCAAAAATCCCATTGTGTTATCCAAGGAACAATTCCACTTTTCTCGCATGATCCGGGAAGCCATTTAAATAAGAAGAACCCCGAACTTCAATAGAGACAATGGTTACAAACTCTCTTCTACGTGAAACCATCTTGCTAAAATGTTTCCAACGCCGAACGCCATACGCAAAGACGTATGACAGGATACAGTGAATTTTATGTGCAAGACGGATTTTCGAAATTCGCGCGCTCCGAGAGGGGTCCCCCCCCCCCCCCCAGCGGTATGCGAGAGGGGTCCCCCCAGGCGGCAGCGGTAGGCGACATACCCGCGGAACAATGGATTGACAGCTCGTTCAGTCTACCCTAGACAACGGCGGCTGCAACGTCACCGAAACATCGGGTGCTACAAATTTCACGTGGTAAATTCGTTTCTATCCTATTTATAATGCTAAACAACCGCGATAGTCTTCGATTTCGTATGTAAACCAGTTTTTGTGAATTTAACTACACCGTCATTTTGACGTTTGATTTGTAATTAGAAGTAGAGTAGAACTTAGTGTATAACTTTGCGACCAATAAATTCTTAAAAATGCATCTGTTCCAATTGCATCTGTTTTAAATATTAACCACTATAGGTGGTTTCTTTTTATGGGTAGGTATATCTACAACGTCATTTTGGTGAACTACACCTACGTTGAACTAACAGCATGATGAGTCGAAACCATACTTCTGTTTTTTATTTTCATAAAGAATTTCTTATAAAAATTAATAATGCCGACGTACGTTGTTCCTATCTATCACATATCTTATCCCAGCGCTGGATTGAAATATCCTCTAAAAGCGCTACCTCTTTTCCGCTTCTTTCTCCCCCATCTCCCCCTCCCGAATACTTGCCATTTTGGATACCAGACATGCACCATGAAATGAAATGAAAACTGGCAGCAGGAGCACATGCGAGGCAAGGAGGGCGCTCGGCGCCTGCGGCGTTTGATACCGCCGCAGCGCTAAACCACATACTCCTCCTTTTTCGTCAGCTAAGTCGATTTTTATGGAGCAGACGACAGCGCGACGTCGCCGCCGCTCGCTCTGTGTCGTCATAATGAAGTGAATCGTCAACCATTTCATGATCTCCCAATACAATGTAAACATGAAACTACTAAGAATATCATTTCAATATATAAGACTACGTATTACTTATATTTTAATATTAGATATGAGTATTATAAATAATCGATAGGAAATTAAAAATCATCGAAAGCTTGAGGGACTAGTATAGGCCGCACCAAATTATTCGGTTTCTCGCCAACATGCTCAGATCTCACGTGTTGTATTTGTTGGGGCCTTCGCCCAACATATTAGAGTCAACAAAAGAAGTAGATTCTCTAGAATCCAAACCGCAAACACACTTAATTATACACGCGCCAACTGCAATTAAATTCCAACTAAATTCGCCAATTAATGCATACACAGCCGATGACTAATATCAATTCTTCTGATCGATTCAATTTGACACACTTATTTCCCCCACGCGCAGAACATTGCATCATACATACCGTATAAAAGGCAGTACATTCGATCAATTATTTATCATCCTCTAAGCGGTCATCACCCGCTCATTCACAAGTACGCGCTCCCTACATCATCCTCTAGCGGCAGTTAACCGCATCGTTCACGAGTACACCCGCTCTTCATCATCTTCGAGTCTACAACCGCCGCGCTTACACCTCGTTATCACCATCAAGCAGTCATTCTAATATCCGCGATATCAATCTTCAATATTCAGCCGCGATCGTCATCATCACTCACACACTACAGACACTGCGACTTATCAATCGAGGCTTTACAACTGGCAAGCGTCAAATACCTTCTGGAATAAATTACTTCACCGCAACAAGACGACTTTTACTACGGAGAAAACCCTTTTATGAGCTCCACCCTTCACTCACGAGCAATTGGAGTCTAGTGAGGGGTGGTCCCTCACATATTTATTGAATACCAATGCACCGAGACATGTAATAGTAATCCTTTTAAAGATTAGGATTTCTATCCTTTTTTAGTTTCAGTGTATTGGTGTTCAATAATTATAATATGTGTGAT
Source organism: Micropterix aruncella (assembly GCA_944548615.1). Taxonomy (NCBI): domain Eukaryota; kingdom Metazoa; phylum Arthropoda; class Insecta; order Lepidoptera; family Micropterigidae; genus Micropterix; species Micropterix aruncella. The sequence continues at coordinate 19,688,675 of OX155961.1, forward strand.
CTAAGCATGTGGACGAGGGACCTAGAAATCTAGCGTGGTCGGTAATGCAAATATAATACATTTCGTGAATGAGCAGGCAAGTTCTATGGATTTATTAGTTTTTATGTAAATAGCTTTAAGACTGGTCAAAATAATCGACTGTGACATACAGACAAACATAGAGATGGACAAGAGAGTCTTACCTTTAGGTTTCCGTTTATACTCTAAGTCTAAGTCTAAGCCCTAAAAAAGTATCCTACTGACGATTAAATAACATTGAGAAGAAATATAATGAAACTGATTAATAAAATATTTTTAACAAAAATTACTATACCAATCCTTATAAACGTCATTGGGCGTCGCCTCTCATATGCAACAATGCTGATTCTTCGTCAGCAGGTAAATTAGGCCAAAACAATTCTACGCATGACGTGGTTCAGCGTAGTCAGTTATGAGTTTGCTATATGGTTTGATATTAGGGAGCAGACTGGAAGTCGATTTTGCCTTTGAAATCCACACAAGGAGCTTAAAATTCTAAGCTTGAGGAAGAACAAAACCGGTGTCGAAGTTCCGTGTACTCCAAGCAGTGCGAGTACTATCTGTTATATCCGAGGGATTATGTACCCGATATGGTTGGATACAACTTCGTTTAATAAAAGAGTTGCGTTGGTTACTACGCGTTCACTGCGTACTAAACAGAAGGATGAATATCCCGTTCATACTGGCCCAAATAGATGGTGGTGAGCGGTTTCGTGTAGCTTGGGCCACAAGATCCATTTTGTTCTCGGATCGGCTCAACTCACGATTCAGAAGCCTCCTCGAGTGGAAGGCTACCCCGGGTAAGACTCCCGTGTCTCAGGCCTCAGAGCTGGTGGACCGGTTTCTCCCGGCGGGATTGCATCCGGCGCCACTGGACGATCTGAGCACCGGTCGGCGAACCCAATCGGTTGTGCATTCTGAATAATTGCTGAAGAGGTCTGGAGACTATGGATATACACTGTTTCCTAAGCAGCGGGGGTGGATGTTTCACCTGATGTCATGCCACTCTTGAAATGACCTTGGGCAACTCGATCCTGTGTGGCAATACGGGCAAAGAACGCCCAGGGACGTGTAAGGCGTTGGTCTCTAACGGGTTGCTGGTGAACTAGACAGTAGATTTCCTTGTCCCTAAGTCTTCTATGCTCATCCCACGGCTGAAATAATGATCTATATCGTTATAATAGCCTGGGGGTGACGGGTTCGCCCGTTGTAGTCGACACCGCCATTCTGGTCCAAATAGATTTCTTCGTGCTCGATAACTACGTTCACTTGTACTCTTGGTGGAGACATACTCTCGCACTGTAAATCGAATGGCACTAATGTCAAAAATATCTACGTATTTAAATACCCTGCTGTTGTCCACACCGTATATAGACAGACTTCTATTAGAAACTGACCATCCAAGTGTTTCTTGGCTCATTTTTTAAAATATTTTCTTAATTTAATGTTGAAATTTGTATTTTGTGCAGTTACGTGATATTGTTCTTAGTTTAATAATTTTCTGGATTTCAAACAGCGTATTGGATTTTATATAGTCTGTGAGGTTGTGTGGGAAATAAAAATGAAAATGAAAATGCGGAATATAAATGAAGTATCGTTAATACGAGAACCGGCCGACGACGTCACACATCGGGTTGGCTTTAAACACGGAGGTTTTAAATAGACGCATTATTAAATGTTCATTTTGCAAGACATGACTTAACAGGCGAAAGAAGTGGGCAACGGCATTGCCATCTCTCAGACATAACCGTATGCACAGATGGCTCTAAGATAAACGAAGGGAGGGTTGCCGGGGCCTCGTTAGAATGACCAAGCCACAGTGATTACATGCCATTTTTTTATCGTGTACAAATGTAATGATAATGGCATTAGGTGAAGTTAAACTAAAGCATATACAAAGTTCTCAACTTTGTATATACACATAGCTTATCAATACTGCAGACACTAAAAAATAAACTACTATTATATAAATTAACCAAAGGGTGCCACACAGTGCTGGAACGCATATTACAAATAAATGAAGTTAGCCTGATAGCGGAGATGAGACACTTGAAAATCGTCCACTAAAGGCGAACCCACCACTCCAGGAAGTTTAAATGATATTAGATTATTCTTTCTTCTATGGACGCAGAGACTTAGCGACAACACAGCCCACCACTTACTTCACCGTTACGCCAGCAAGCCCGTGAGAGTGCAACGCCTCAGCGAACCAATCTCACGCCCTCACTACCAGATTTGGCCAGGTTTTTCCGTCTTTTAGTCTGGTCACAGATTCGAATTCACTTGCGCATCCTCTACCTGATGTTATCGGTAAATCGATTCGGATTATCGGAGATCGTGACGCCCATGGCCACGCGGGATCGGTTGGCCAACGGATAATCTCAAAGGTAGGTGACATCAGGTCAACAACAACACTCGCTTTCTAGGCAACATATATTTCCAGATCCTCCTCCTTACCTTCCAGAGTCTACCAAATGGGAGTTGAACCGTGAGTTGGGCTTACCAGATAACACAAGGATGCCAAAAACTACTTAAACTGCGCGGAAACCACTATGTAACAACGCGGTTTCCACAAAAAAAAAACTGAAAATATTTTTTTTTACGAGATTTAAAATTTCCTGCATTCCTACATATTGATAACAATAAGAGTACAAATATCATCATCATCAGCTTGCACTCCATCCCCATCTAGGTCATTACATTATAGATTTTCTATTCCTCAACGAAAAAAGGGTCGAGACAGGTCCCGTGATAGCACATCGACTTTTGTTTGTAGATTTGTTTTTCCCATAGCTGACTGCGTATTTTCCCCGAGCAGTCGCAAATAAATGACGGAATGGTGTCATTACGATCGCGCGAAAGTTTCCGCACCCCAACGACTCGAATATCAGGAAATCAAGAGAAACGACGGGCAGACTGAATAAGGAAAGAGCCCCGCCCGGGTGCGCTGCCTGGTGAACGACACCACGCCAAGCGGCCGAGAGGGAAAAACTACACTCTAAAGGTCGATCCACACGCTATAGATTTAAGGGAAAATATGCAGTGTTTTTAATTTATTTCATTTTATTCATTTAACAAATCAACATTACAGTACATACCAACTCGTTGAGACGTAATATAAATATATATTGTTTTTTTAAGTACATACTCATGTTTTAAAAGGGCATTAAATATGCAAAAAGTAGAAACATTAAAAATAGTAACAGAATACATAAAAAAAAACGATTTTATTCTAACACTAGCTGATGACCCGTGCCCACTTTTTTGGGCGGTAAATTATTTTTTTAATTTGAAAAACTACTTTTTGTGACCTAAATATAAAAGTTAGACATATGCTGTCGCTGACTTTTTTGAAGGCATTATCAAGTTTTACAACTTTTCTTTAGAACTTAATCATATATCTCTCATCGTTAAGGCAGCGTTAGTTAGAAACGTTTTCGTTCGACCCTTTTTCCGACTTACTTTGGAAATCCGACTACCACGAAAAAGTCTTTTCATTTTTCGGATATTTAATATATAGCCTATGACACTCACAAATAACGTGGCTTTCTATTGGTAAAAGTGATTTAAAAATCGGTTCAGTAGATCCAGATATTACTTCCTACAACGTCACAAACTTTACCTCTATACAATATTAGTATAGATATATGTAGATATAAAGGTAGCGCGACGCCCATACCTTGAAGACATGTGTGCTCGCTGAAAAAATGTCCAGGTCTGACGCTGCCGAACATAGCGCATTCATGTGTGGCGAGGCACGCGTAAGAAGACTTTTTTGACGAAGGATCTCTTAGAGAGTTTGAAATAATAATAATTATTGTTTTTATTATTATTTATTCTGGACAGGCAGCTTTGCTGATACGTCCAGATCAGATTTTGTAAAGCTAGTCATAAATAATACTAACAAGCTTTAAGATACAATTCGAGTCTGTTTTAAAACTGATTGACAGAGCTTGCACTAATCACAACAAGTGGTAGTTTATTCCACATGTCCACCCTTCTATTTTGCAAATAGTGCTTAAGAGAAATAGATGAGAGAATAATGGGTGCGAGCCGCTAAATCTCAAGTTTGCTATACAGATTTTCTATGTGTCTATCCCATAGTAACCCTGCGTCAGTTGCTAACCCCAATAAACATACATTAGTCTCGGGCTAAATCGGAAGGCCATCGCCTAATACCCTTAATTCAGTGGTACCACGCGACTTGAATTGCATCACGTGCGTTTTGGTTCCGGTGCGCATTTGGAAACAAATCTCCGTGTTACAGGGCCGTTTTGCTACCAGCAATAAACAACTAATGGCCTTTCTTATGAAATTACGAGACAACTAGCTTATAGTGAATACTTGAAGAGGTGGGATTATTCCTTTATTAGAATATAAAATGTAATATTTATGTATAATAATAATTATATTATATTTATGTATAATAATAATAATAATTCTTATTATTTTTAGCCTAGTTTATTATAATTATTTTACTTTTGATGTTTTTAATTTTCAAAACGATGTAATTTCATGTATGCACAACCCATTGCTTACTTGGTACGCTTACCTTAGTAAGGTATATTAAGGCTGCGTTGCTCTCTTTTTTACTACTGTTTAGAATTAGGCCTCTAATAGTGCTTATGTAACTACCGCTTATAATAATATTTTGCATTCTTTGAAACACAATTACTACCTAAGCTTTGAAGAGTCTAATATATATTTAACCTCTGGTGCGCTGCGAACTCTTATAAGAGTCTGGAGAAATCGCGGACTATTATAAGGGTTCGATGAATGCACGGTGAATTATCATGAATTGTGAAATATATTTGGTGGTGAACGGTTTCGTGCAGCTTGTGCCACAAGATCCATTTTATTCTCGGATCGGCTTAACTCACGATTCAGCTCCTATTCAGAAGCCTCCTCGAGTGGAAGGCTACCCCGCGTAAGACTCTCGTGTCTCGGGCCTCAGAGCTGGTGGACCGGTTTCTCCCGACGGGATTGCATCCCGGCGCCACTGGGCGGTTTGCGCACTGGTCGGTGAAGCCAATCGGTTGTGCATTCTGACTAATTGCTGAAGGGGTCTGAAGACTATGGAAATACGCTGTTTCCTAAGCAGCGGGGGTGGATGTTTCATCTGATGTCATGCCACTCTTGATATGACCTTGAGCCACTCGATTCTGTGTGGCCCTACGGGCAAAGAACGCCCAGGTATGCGATAAATTCAAACTGAATAGCCGCTGAGATACAATATAACAGGTAGAGGTTGCGTAAGCGACTTCGGATCCGTAACCAGTCGGGAGGACGGAGGTATCCTGAGGGTTAATTCCAGAGGGAGATATTTTGCCAAAACTGGTAGTTAGGGGATGAGGCTGCCCGCTGTTTACCTTTCCCGGTGCCCCGTTAGGCGTTGGTCTCTAACGGGTTGCTGGTGAACTAGACCGTAGATTGTCTTGTCCCCAAGTCTTCAACGCTCATCCCACGGCTGAAAGAACGATCTATATCGTTATACCAGCCTGGGGTGACGGGTTCGCCCGTTGTAGTCGACACCGCCATCCATCCATTTCATCGATAGACTCTTGATTGGTATGAAAATACTAGAGAATTAAGAAAACCCTAAGCATATGTGAAAGTTGCAAGTTCTTTAGCGTTTTTTGGTTTCTTTAATTTTAATCGGTTATTTATCAATGTTTCCGTGTGCGCGTAGCGACAAAGATATATGTACTTCGTCGGCTAAATAAAAATATTATTATCTATATATGTAATTGAGAAGATATACTCCTAAAGCAGGTTTTGCAAATGAAATAAAATGTAAATAATCCTTCTTGGCGTTTTCTTCAACAACTCGTAGCTAGGTAACAAGAACGCAAAGCCAAATAATGTCTAAATTTCCTATCAACTAGAAGGTTACTTCTTTTCCAAAGTAACATACGGTAACAGTTAAACTCTATCTCAACGGGCTCCTATAATTGAAAGCAAAACTTTTTGAATGGCGCGCTCCACCATATTTACTAAACACTTCGCCTGAGTAGCTAATAGGCGCATGCGCATCAGAGGTTAACGAACAATAATATCTTGCAAAATATAGGTACATATAAAGCTATATCATCATACGGTCAGAGCAATGAGCGCGTCGGATGCCGGTCGGTCAAGACATAAACCTTCTAGATGTAAAAATTACGCCACTGCAACAGTGTGGATCGGCCTTAGGTTTTTCGATAGGGGAGGCAAGTGTGGGACAAGGATAGGCTAGGACTATGTTATAGGCGTGAGAAAGGGAGGACGCGATCGAAATTGTAGCACGTTCCGATATTAAGACGCTACATCCGAAAATAAAGAAATAACGCCGTTTGATCTGTTCTCCTAATACTTACTCTCGCCTGTGTGCTCTGTCGCCTTATATGCATGACTAAGGGCGACCACACACTACATTATATGCAAATTATAATAATATTACAACTAGAGTTGTCAAGTACAACGGGCGAACCCGTCACCTCAGGAAGTTTTAACGATTAGTAGTTCTATCTCCCTGGAGTGAGCGCAGAAGACTTGGACAAAACAGTCCACCGTCAAGCTCCGCCAAATGCCCGTAATAGGCCAACACCTTAACCGCGAGATAGCCAGGAGTGTTACCCAGCGGGCTTACACTCACGCCCTTAATTCCAATTGTGACCAGATTACTCCAGTCTCTCGATTGGTTAGGTGTTGGAGGTCGCTTGCGCGGTCCTCTCCCTTACGAAGCGGTGAAACGGTGTATACCGAATCTATCGCGGACCATGGCATCTTTTACCCGGCTGTTCACCCAGGATCGGGTAGCTGATGGTCGTTTCAAGAGCAGTCGCCGTAAGGTCCGCAGCCACCCCCGGTCTATATGAAACAGTACTGCTTCCAGACTCCCCCGACTGTTAGTCAGTGTGCACAGTCGATTGGCTTACGCCGCACGGTGCGCAGTCCGTCCAGGAGCGCCAGAAGGTTGATTCCCAGGGGAAACTAGCCCTAAGGCCAGAGTCCTGCCCGGGCTCGCACTTCATGCGTGGAGGCCGCCGGATGGGTGCTGACCCGTGAGTGTGACCAACCCTGAACAGAAGCGTCTGAGTAAGTTCGGAATAGCTTTCTCTGCCAATCTTACTTATTCTACAACAAACTTCCATTACACATCAGGGGCCTTGGGAAGGTTCACTTTAAGAAAAAGGTACAGGGTATTTTGACTAAAAACCCCATTTATAGCATTGAGGATTTCGACAATATCAATTTTTCGCAGCTCTATTGACCTACTTGACTATTATTATTCCTTATTCTTTCTATTATTGACTATTTTACAATTGCGTTTTTTTTTGTCTTCTAACTATTTATTGACTATAATTATTATTACTGATTTCTTTTGTATTTGTATTTTTTCTTTAAAACATCTTCCCGTATGATAATTTGTGAAATTATCCAATATTTGTTTGATTATTTAGTACTTAGGATTATATAGAAAATTAGATAGAAAATTTTACGAAATTACTTAAGAATTTTGATTGAAGATATTGGAAAACGTTGTTTCCTCTACATATATAACCTAGAAAATCTGTGGTTGGATGTTCAACGTTCATACTTTGCAATACCGACGTTCATATCTGATACCTTAATAGGTATTTATATTATACTTGTTATTTTTCTTACTTTTGACATAACCAAGTGTAGGAACTCTTATCAAATGGTTTAAAAAAAATATAAAAAAATGGGTCTTCGTGGACAACACAGCGAGGGCCCCTTTATAATATCACAATATACTTAAATAAAAACAAGAACTTTACATTATCGAACCAGCCTACGTAGTCAAGAGCTATCATATTAGAGACCATACAGCCCGTAATTGGAAGCAAATGTAAAACAAATATCATAATTTTAGGTTGATGACAATGCTATCTTGCTTAATTTAATTAAAATTAGCACGCAAAATTATCAGGCCCCTTCTATAATTATGACTATATTAAAAAAAAACATTGTTTGTTGCTCTTATAATGCTTGAATATTCGGTATGAAAGTTTGAATACTTTAGGACATTTCAAGGATATTTCCGGTTTTTGGTTTTTAATACCAGTCATTTGATTAATTTATGACTCTAATGAATAAAATTGGTTCAAAGGGGTAACTTGTAATTTATTGAATGATATAATAGTTTTAAAATTCGGGTTCGGGTATATTGATATTAAGGTTCGGGTTCGGGTATATCGATATTTTTTCATCAGGTAAAAGTCATTTTAAGGAAGCCATTAAAAAGTCTTATCAGTCCTTTGTGTCCCCTAATTCATCTAATGACTATTAATCCCTTAAACGGTTTATATGAATAGTTTTTTGTAATATTTAAAAAAATATATTTTTGGTACAAAATAATTAATAATGGTTATAGTCTTAACGTAAAATTTATTTTTCATTTGTATTTTATTCTTTCTCATTTGTCTAAGTATAATAAGGTATAATAACGGAGTTTTGTACTGTACACATAGTATTAACGGTAAATTGTGTTAACATATAATTAGTCATAGTTTTATTGTTATATTTTGTATTTGTTATATATAAACGCTGTTTGTTAACCGAATAAAATAAATAAATAAATTTAAAAAAATAAAAAAATTACAAGCGCATGAGCTTTGTCAACTATACATTCCAGGCCAAGCTAGTATTTAATGTAAATGATTTAAAGTACATAATATTTATTTTTACATCTCGTATCGCGCTAGACAGGCGGTTGTATATTACTCTTTGATAATTTCTCATTAATATACCTGCAGCTAATATTTATCTGAGTTATGTTTCAATGCAAAATGTTACTTAGTTTTCAGATGTATAAGTATTGAATCGTGTGATAAATTTATTATTTTGCTAAAATTACTTTTCTTTCTTATTCATCTGAGAGACGTTATATATTAGGTAGTATCATATTATATTCGTAACCAATTGGCGAATTTTCCGCTTTCAGACGAGTCATACTATATGTACTATAGGTAGTAATATACAAGCCATTCTAAGTTACAGGTAGTTATTACAAGTTTTTTCCATGACAGTTTGATACAAATAGAAATAGCGTTCAATATCTTAACTGAAAACAATAATTATAATAATCGGGAATTGTTAGAATCAGATTAAACATGTAGGCCTCAAAATTCATACGTGCAATACAACTGCTCCAATAAGGCCAGAACACTCTTGCTGTACGTGTACTATTATAGAGCATAAATCACAAGCGAAATATCTTGGCCTAACATTTGACAGTACACTAAGATGGGATATTCATATCGGTATTCTGACGGCCAAAATACGAAAATCCATCTTTCTCTTTAAGACCCTCAGAAAAGTAGTTCCTCTCCAAACGCTCAAAACTATTTATTATGCGCTAGTTTACAGTAAAATATCATATGGTATTCTGGGCTGGGGAGGATGTACGCGAACTGCTTTAGACCCAATTGTTAAGGCTCATAAAGCATTACTTAGGGTTATGGCTAACAAACCTTGGAGATACTCTTCCAATGACCTGTTTAGTGAGTTGGAGTTGCTGGATATTAGGCAAATATATGCGAAAGTAGTCCTCATAAACTATATACAAAATCCCCATCTACACCAAATCACTAAACATGCAACACAAACGAGGAGCACCACTACTCATAAGCACTTGCGTCCCAAAACAATGACAACGTTTGCGCAAAGACACTTTTCATACATAGCGCCCAAGATTTTTAATGAGTTACAATTTAATTTGAAGTCGACCACTAATGGAATAAAAACAAACAAACAAATTTCTCCGCTACTTTTGGAATTTGGAAGACATGAGATTGAGGTGCTCATCTCCGTCATTCTCCATTAAACACCTAATATTTACACTGACAAATAAATGTTATCTTTTTATTTGTTGCTACTAGGATTGTTGCTTTTTATTCTGTTTTATTTATTGACTAGCTACTTGACTATTTTAATTACTGGCTTTTTATTTTATTTTAATTAAAAAAATATATTTTTCAAATTATTACCCTGTTATTTTTCTATACTTACTGATTATCACTGCAATTATAATTTTATTGTATTTTATTATTATAATTATTTTAACAATTTTTTTACTGGATATATTTTGATTTCATTATTACTTTTTTATTTTTCAACATGATTATAATTTAGGTATTAGTTATCATTAGAATAACTCTTGAAATTTATGCTAAGTATTTATTAGAGTTATTAGATTTACTATAATTCATTTATTTTTTAATTTTTGTTTTTCTCAGTAATAGTACTTTAATAAGTGTGCGCACAATATAAAATGTACAAGTGACCTAGTCGAGTCTACCTTGGTACGGGCTTCGGCCTAGTTAGGCAGACTTTGTGAATAACGTTTTTGAAAAATTACTTACGAAAAAAAAAAAAAAAAAAAGATAGATAATATAAACAGTCAAAATATTTGGAAAAAAATTATAAGATTTAACTTCAATTATAAGAAACATACGGAAAATGGCAAACGTGATGAACCACGACATATTTTTTTTACATGTTTTTAGTAAATAAATGGTATTTATCTTTTAAAAATATTAGAAACGTGTGGAGAATAAAATAACGTGATGAACCAGTCTAGTAGGAAATTGTCACTATAACAACAAAATATTAGAAGCGTATGGGAAATAAAAAGCGTGACGACCACAAGAACATTTCTTGCATTTTTTTTAACTAAACAAATGGTATCTATTACTTCAAAATATTTTAGAAACGTACAGGTATTTTTTTTTTTAGTGTACTAATTGTATGTATAAATTTAATATATTAGTAACGTATGGGGAATAAAAACGCGATTAACCACAACCACATTTATTGCACATTTAAAAAAAAAACAAATGGTATCTACAACTTTAAAATATTTGAAACCTTTGAGGAATGAAAAAACGAGATGAACTGCAACGAACGCGTTGAACGGTCCGCGTCATTTAAATAATATAAATACGAAAGCAAAAATCCATTGAGCCGCGGGTAGGGCAGTGTGACGGCCGCCTAAAGGCCCCCTTCACACGTCCCCTATCCCTGCCAGCGCGGCGTTGGCCCGGGCGTCGTCGTGGGAAATGAGAAAAAGTGTTATTGGGTTTTTTGCGTACGCAAGTCGTGCTCATAGATCCCGTGCGGGCGGGTGATATATGGCCCGCTCGGGCCGCGCTCGCTCGCAAGTGCCTCGACGGCGATTTAGCGCCTGCTACTACCACTACTACTACCTACTAGAATGTCGCATCAGATAAATCTGGACGGTGCAGTGCGCGACCGAATCGAAATGGCTTTTTATAAGTACAACTTCTGTTCTTTTCTCAACCACTACGTAGGAAAACGATTTCGATTCCAGAATATAAGCTACTAAAATCTAGTTTATTTTATATTCTAGTAACTATATAACTTGCAATCTCTGAAAACAAGAAAATACATTAAAATTAATAAAAAACACGACTGCCGTTACATAAAGTGAACTACTGTATTTATACTTATTTTTATTACGTTTTTTTATGAAATATTTCTTGGTTATATATTTATCCATATATTTTCGGAATATACACAATCAAACCTTTCATTTGACCACTAAACACGATATATTTATGTTAATTTATGGACATTTGGTAATTTGGATATTTAAACAACTATTTATTTGATACGTGGACAGTTAAGGTACGCTATGACACTCGATATGACATAACGATTCTTACAGTATCACCAGCGTTTAGAAGTTATGATGAGCAATACAAGACACTCCTTTTTTGTTTGGCAGTCGTGTGAAAAATACAGCATCCGCAACGGTACCACAATTGAATGGTTAAATGCTAAACAACACATGTCCATTTTTTTTAGGAAAACGAGTTTTGGCATAGCCTATCTTATTGTAAGTATGTGACAGCTAACGGTTCAGTAAAACTTGGGCCATATGACCTATTTGTTATCTTGGGTCGGCTGAACGCATGAGTTAACTCCCATCCTTTAGCCTTCTCGAAGAGGGACAATCCTGGAAAGGACTTTGGTCCCTGACTCGACTGTGTCGTGGACAGGTGGAAGCAGATCCTCTATAGAAAGACCTCGAGCACTGCTGGGCAGTTTGGATATGTGCGGCGTCAGCCAATAGGCTGTGCATTCCGGCGAATAACCGGGGGTTCTGGAAATTGTGTTATCCGTTTTTTAACCAGCGAGGGTAATTATTGACATGATGTCAACTACTCTGGAAACGACCCGTTGTCCACCCGAACCCGTCTAATTAGATGGGCAAAGGTCGCCACGGTCCGCAATAAATTACAATAAATAACGAAATTATCGCTAACATCAGGCAGAGGTCGCTCAAGCGTCTTCGAAACTGTGACTAGACTGGAGGATGGAGAGTTCCTCCCAAATCTGGTAATAAAGGCGCGAGGTTTGCCCACTGTGCTGTTACGGGCTGTTGGCGGAGTTTGACTGTGGATTCTCTTTTACATTCACTCCATGGGAGACGGAATGACACTATGTCGCTATTACTCTTTGGGGTGACTGGTTCACCCGTTGTATTTGCCACCTTCAGTTCTCTGTCTGTATGTTCTCTATATAAAACTTAAAAAAATACTAAAATTATTTTGATGCGGTTTACAATTTTGGATATCCCAATATTCTATAAGAAAACTGAAATATATTACGTTGCTATAAATATATTTCTCTTTTCATACAAGTTTGTCAGTATATGGAACTCTTAAAAATGGGTTCTGATGACAGAATGAATTCTTTGGAGACGTATCCTTTTTTTAGGAGAGTAATTTTATGAAAGAACATGAAAAGCTTTCATGAAAGTACTTAATTTTCTTGTATATCATCAAATCTCAGGGGCAGACGTTGCGAGCTGCAAGACTAGCTTAGGACGAGCTGCTTCTCCCATAATCAGCTTTATGTCTATATTGACTGGGCCCTCTCTGTAAAGTTTGTCACCTTATTACACTAAATATCTATATCGAGTGCCTGGTAAACGCAAACCTAGTAGCTGCTGACCGCGAAGCCGCGGGCAGTAGCTAGTTCATAATAAAAACATTAAACCCTGTTATTTTCTTAGCCCCGCTCTTCTGGGGAGGCGGCGGGTACCTTAATACGTATGAATTTTAATTTCCCTGCTTATAAAACAATGGCGGGTGATTTATGAAAAATGCAGCAGGAAATAATAAAGTCTTGGCGGAAATTTAAAGCTCTCCAGGACCAACTTGGTTGTCGGGCTTAAGACGTGATTAAAACTAATTTTAGCCTCGGATTTCGCCGAGCCGTTGGATGAGAAAGAACCGACGTTGAAAATTAAATAAAAAAGCGGACATTTCTGGGGGGGACGGATATGAATTATGTGTGTACTGAGTGCTCAGATTATTCCACTGTTTATTCTCTACTCAAGAGAAAGTTGTACCACTGAAATAGTAATATTTATACTTTGCTAGATTGCTTGTCTGATTTACCCATGCAATATGGTAAAATGGTAGTTCTTCATGAAACTTAGCATATCGTTAGAGAACAGTAATTTAGTGCACTGATTAAATAGATTTTAGACAAATACATCAGTTATTAGGGGGCGTCCATTAATTACGTGAGATGTTTAGGGAGGGGAGGGGGTCAAGCCGAATCTCACCCAACCTCACGTGGGGAAGAGAGGGGGGGGGAGGGGTCTCGGCATATCGACCCTTTGCGGAACACTTGTCGTAAAAGCCAAAACGCTACTTTACAGGAGGGGCAAAAAACAAAAAAGTACACGTGTTTTTTATTGTATTTTTATGGTTTTTATAGTTATATTGATATATCTGTGAAATATTTTCATAAAATTTTGAGTACTTTTATTTGATGTAAACCAGAAAAGAGTACGTGTTATAGTTTAGGAGTTAGTGTGGTTTTACTACATAAAATTTCATGTTAATTGGTTATTACGACAAAAATAGTTTCATGAAATACTGAGACGTTTGTTGTAAAATACATGTATGTAATAAAAATAGCCTGCTATTTGTGTAGTAAAAGACAGGGTTTCATAGAAAAACGAGACTTTATTGTTGTAAATGAATACAATATAATTAGGTTTCTTCCAGTTAGAACGTATAATCTAGGAGCAAATGATGTAATGCACTATTTATCTCTTAGAAAAACTATTATTTTAGAATAATAAAATACAATTAACAACAAAAATAGTAACCAGTGGTGTTATAATGAAGTATGTTTAGCAACGTCAACTGGGGCAACTTAAAATCAAGTATGACTTTGATTGGAGCTCTGGAGTGACATCGGAGATTGAGGAGGAGATTATAGATATCTATCCACAATCTCCTCCACAACCTCCGATGCAACCTCATCTTCTTCATCTGTTTTAACTAGTGCATCACTGATTTTGCCATCATAGGGCATTTCCTGAAACTCTCTGTGGAACCATTTAGGAATTGTTCCATCCGAACACAATTTCTTCAAATCCGAATACTTAAATGCAGATATGGACAGTTTTTTGGAATACTTTGGAGCTAAGTTGAAGCTGTTTATCACTTTCTGGTACTCTATTTCATGGCTTTCGTCAATCCCTTCTATCTTTTTTCCTCTCCCTTTGCCTTTACCTTTCCCCTTTACTTTCTTCTGCACGTTTTGGAAAAGCAAAACTTTTTCGCTCAATGCTTCTTCCTTCATAGAATATTTAATTTCCATTTGATTCAAATTCTTTTTTTTTTACCGTAGCTACTCGAATATCTTTGAATTTTAAGTTTTTTACTGTCTCTTTGGTAAAGGTTTTCGTCGCGAGCTCCTCCCAATCAATGAAGTCTGTGTGCTCCATACAAGTAACTGAATAGGATCTACGCCTTTTTCTTGCACTTTCAAAATATGAAGGCCATTGTGACGGACTCCACACTATAAGTTTTTTTACTTTGGCTTCAATTGTCGCATGTACATAATCGGCAGGCATCTACGTATGTCCAGGTAGCAAGTAATTGATCCGAAGCACTTGAAGATTGTTCGAGGTATGTAAAAAGTAATTAAGGACGGATAAAACGACTTTATTTTTATTTTGTCCCGTGCACGAATCACAGTATAAGACAGCGTTTTTACACCCTTTTTTATCAAGTTCTTTCAAATACAAATACAAACAAGATGCAATCTCAATGCCGCCTCGTTTGCCATCACACTCACCCCAGGCAAAACAGGAAACATTGTGTGTGATACTCTAATAAACGGTGAAATTATATACTGCGTATTTCCGGGAATAATATAAAAGCATGCTTTCCCCAAAGGGTGTATTGAGAACCTTCTGTAAGTCAAAACTACAAGTCAGAGTATCAACATCATTCAAAGTTTGATGATCTTTGAATCGGCTATACATGGCTTCTTTCTCTTCTAGGTGTTTCTTCCATTTTTCTTTATCAGTTTCAGTCATTTCATTTCCAAAAGTCTCTGCTTTAGTACATAATGTACATTTATCCTCTCTGGGATGTGGAAGCCAAGGTCATTATCTCAATTAAAAATCTTTCGGAAGATGGTTTCATTCACAGCCTTTTGGTTGTTTAGTTTACAGTCCTCAGTCCTGAATAATTTGGACAGATTTTTCAATTCATGCTGCAGATACATACGTTTGGATTTATTTCTGTTGTAATGTGACGGGCATGCAGGAAGTTTCTCAATAAACGTACGTACATAGATTTTATCTGATTCTAAATATTTGTTAGGAGCACTTCGCGTTCTCTTTTCTTCTTGTGACATACCTTCCTTTTAATTAGATAAAGTGTACAGCAAAAATCTCTGCGTTATGTCTAAAGTTTTCAATAAACATTTTTGGCATACCTTCCTATGATCTTCAACATCATTTATAAAATAATCGTAGGTAGGATTTCGTTTGATAGAATCCGTTGTTTTACGCCTAATAGGCCCTGCATGTACAGAGCGAACTAGCCAATCACGTCGCCGTTGAACATCAAGTTTCCAGAAAAATGAAAAAATGGAGGTTCGTCTCTCGTCGCTTATTTCGTAGCAACATCGATTAGACTTCTCTGGAATACACGGATTAATCTGCGTAGATTTTTCTTCGATAATTTTCCCCTTTCTTGTTGAATATTGTTTCCCCTCATCTCTCTGTTTCTTGTTCAACTTTTTCAAATTTTGTCGTTTCTTTTTCTTGTTTATCTCAATGTTTTGCCATGGATATCGATCCCGGCAATTAAACTGCTGCACCTCCAAGCAAGCGGACGATATGCCGCGAGCCGCGCTCCAGCGCAGGTATTTACTACGTACCCAATATACTATAGGTACCTTCACCATAGCTACTAGTAAAACAATCATAGCTAAGCTACGTTGTAAAACAATCATACGCGTGTTTTGGTTTTTACAACTAATGTCTGCAGAATAAATGAAAAGATTGTGTCTGATCCTAAGGTTGTAAAAGCCATTTCCAAATTTTGCCATCCTTTACGACAATTGTTATGAAAAAAAAAATAGAAATATTTTATAGAACATACGTTGTATCGGCCACGCAGTAAATATTCGGTGTTTACAGCAACTACTTTTAATTGGAATGTTTTTACAGCATTATTTTTAAGAAATACGTGTTTAGGATACAAAATTTTCTGTGCAGTAAAAGACATTTTTATGGGAATATAACAACTCTAAATATACAGATCGATAGAGCTCGCAAAACTGAGTAAGACTGCATCAAAAAGTGATTTTGGCCAAAATGGCTTTTACGACAAGTGTTCCGCAAAGGGTCGATATATCATGTTTTTTTCTGCAAGAAACAGTGTAAAATTTGCTAGAAAACTGGGTTTTCTGCCACCTCTATAACTCTGAAGAGCATGACGGAATCCCGGATCCCGGACTCTGAAGAGCATGACGGAAAGTCATTTGCTCCATTCTTGATTCGTCACTGCCAACCTTCGTCAGCATGCCCATTTGACCTATATTGCCCAAGTGTACGTGATGATTTTGAATATATATATATATATATATATATATATATATATATATATATATATATATATATATATATATATATATATATATATATATATATATATATATATATATATATATATATATATATATATATATATATATATATATATATATATATATATATATATATATATATATATATATATATATATATATATATATATATATATATAAATAGACAAAACGATCACTATCGGCGGTTTAAGGCAATTCGGATAAATACTTTACAAAGCGGCCATATTATAGGGGCCGGTTCGCGCTGAAAGGCACGTAAATAGTGAGCTATTTCCTGGACGTAGCGCGTAAAAGAAATGGGCTTTGCCCGTATTGTCGCGCAGATAGGATCGAAGACATCCTGCCAATTTCCTGCGTCCATCCTAGCAGTGAGCCGCTCTTCGTTAAACATACGCTCCTGATCTCGCGCTCAAATGGTGCACCGTATTTTTAGAATTTTTAATGTGTTTCTGTACTTCATCTTTGTGTTCTCTAATATGTCAGAGAGCCCGCAATTTTAGTTTAGCCATATGAAGGATAAAACCGAAAATTATGTCCGATTCGTGATACTCTGACCTACGTTAAAGTTTTTGCTAACTAGTCTCATTACTGTATATATAAATATGTATAAATAAATTGATATCGATATATTTTCTATCGATGTTATACGTAAAATTCGCAGTTTTTTGTGATTAGTCTAACAATATCGAACTATTAGTGCCTTCAAAATAAACCTATCAGTTCGGGGTACACTGCATATTCGGTGTCTTCGATATCAATAGCCAAATATAATTAATAGGGAGTACATGATTTTATCTGTATCTTAAACTCTATTTTTCCCTAAACATTTTTTAAAATTTCATCATATAGCCTAGCTTATGAGCATCGCAATGCTGATTGCTTGTTCTAAGGCAGACTTTTCTGATATGTCAAATAAAAACGGTTTTTTTACCACAAGAAGTTCTCGCGGCCTACGGTCCTAAATAGACCTAAAATGTCTGGTGCAGAAGGCAACGGGAGACCACTGCACTATATATCTCTAGTAGTTAGCAATGGAAAAGTTAAAAATAGCCATGGCCCCTAGTGCCCGGCGGGACCTTTAATGGATCAGGGGTGCTAAGAATCCTCAGGTGGAAAACTGGACCGGGATCACCAGTACGGAACAGCTTTTCCGGATGGCGCAAGACCGACAATAGTATTCAGAGCTAACGGCCAACCTCCAGCAATGGAAAGGCATAAAAAAGGCGTAATATCCTTAATAAATTTCTATCAATTCATTGCATACATATTCCCGAACCTGATGAGCAACTTTCTCGTGTAAATGTTGTATTAGTAGTTTTGTGTAGGGGTATTTTGAATCAAGTATTACTGGCTTTTTGGTTTCGAGATCAATAACTTTAATTGCATTAATATGACTGTCTACATGTAGAACGTTATATGATTCGAGGAAGTCGCGCAATGAGTAATGGAAAGAGCTATAATCGGAGTGTCACTGTGTGATAGGATCCGAAATGAGGAAATACCCAAAAGCACCAAGGTCACTGATATAGCTCATAAAATTACCAACTTGAAATGGGCAGGCCATATATCTCACAGTACCGATAACCGTTGGGGGAAAATGTTCTCCAATGGCGACCACGAGCCGGAGATGCAGTGGACAAGATGGACCAATAAGACTGCCCTCACAAGATGGACCGATGACATTGCCAATGTCGCAGAAAGTAGGTGGATGGAGGCGGCTTAAGACCGCTCGTCATGGCATTCTATGGGGAAGGCCTATGTCCAACAGTGTACGTCTACTGGCTGAATATCATGATGACGATGATTTACTTAATAGCCTTTATCATTTATTAGGGCTTCAATATAGCAATATCCTTGGCTTTTCCATTCCAGCAAGGAAGTTTGCGTTTGTTGACCCCTGTTCGTAAGCAGTTGTCAGTTAAATCTGAACATGCATGTCATGCTACGATCGATCCCAGTTTTTTTTGGGATTTACGGAGTAGATACGTATATATTTTTTCTCAATTCTTCATCGTCTTCTTTTCTAGAAGTAGTGTCTTCTTCTTGTGGCGATTGAGTTTTGTCCAGATAAAGAAATCTTGAATCCATCGATCGTTTAGTTGATCAGGGTTTTTATTCCTTTTTAATAGTTTTTACTGGTCAATTTTCCTTAGGCGGTGGGCTACGAATATTTGGTATTATCGAGTGTCGTTTTTTATTTACTAGGGGAGTATTTTTGTATCAGGACACATGACTATTTCATCATTACTTCCAGTGTGTTGTTTTCTGATTTTACTGTCTAATCAACTGGCCATGGTCGCGACATTTAATCATAGGATAAAGGCTTCACGAGAGCTACCGTATTTCTTCCAACAATGAAGGCTACACAGGTAGGTACGCCATTCCTTTGCAATGTAACGAGCATATGCTGCAAGTGCGTGTGCTTGGAATATGAGGCATCTGCGAAGACTTGTAAGCCAATAGTAATTGAGATGTCTCCGTCATTTTGTTAGATTACTAGTGTTTTCTATAGTTTTGCGCAGTTCGACTAACCATGTCCACCATTGCATCGCCATGTCTTCGATCTTATAATCACAATTGATCTTCTCCCGTAAGATATCTCGCGAAATAACCCTTGAACCGCCAATTTTAATTCTACTTAGGCATTAAATGTTTGTTTCTGACCCTAATTTTGCCACGAAATCGAAGACTGACGCACTTGTTTGACATTTTAAATATGATAAAACGAACTTACTGCGTGAAGTTTATAGCACCCCACGTTTCGGCGATGTTGTAACCGCCTTTGTCCGGGGCAGACAGCGCTGTTTCCAACGGCGCTTGTAACATCGCCGAAATATTCGGCGCTACAAACTTCACTCGTTATATTTTCTATTAATATTACTTAAGTGGGGCGTTTGTAATATTTCCTCGAAACAACTTAAGGTACCTCTCCAATGCCACTCAATCAACAAAACAACTTATTGAAGTCGCAGAGAAAATGAAAATTCCCGCACAGTTGCGACTTGCTTTAAAGTTAAAACAATAGAATTTGGGCCTTAAGTCCACGCGCCGAAGGTCGTATTTAAATCGATCGCCGGAAAGAGCCACTTGAAGACGTCTATTATGCAAATGTGGTCATTAACACATTAGCGCCCCGCTGCGGACGAAGCCAATGGAATTGTCAAAGAAACCAGCGCGGTCGCGCAGGGTGTTAAAACTTTGTTCATAGAGTTATAAACATACTATTATATACGTACGAGTACACATGATTGTGTTTACCGGTGGTTTGTAAAACGGATACGAGCCCTTAATAAAAGGAGACATACCAGGAGAAAAATATAAGAAAGTATCGACTGTCGAGGGATCAGAGCGTAGAAAAGTCGCGGTACGTGGGCATAATTCACGCGGTCCGGGACCTGTGAAATGTACCAGCGAATGAATTCATCGTCTATTTATTTATTTATTTATTTATTTATTTATTTATTTATTTATTTTCATAACAAATCAACATTACAGTTTCTACCAATCCGTTGATATGCAATATACACATAAATATAAAAAAAAAATAGAATTCTTACAAGTACATACATAACATGTTTAAATAAGCGTTAAATACAAATACCGGCATTAAGAATAGAAAAACTTACAAACTTACAAACTTACAGTACATAAGAGTGAAAACAGTTTATATTATTCTGCCATAAACAAGTAGCGCAATGCCCACACCTTGAAGAGATGCGGGCTCGCTTTAAAAATATCAAAGTCTGGCGCTGTCGAACATAGCGCATTTATGTGCCGCAAAGCTCGTGTAAGCAGACTCCATCGACTTAGGTTGGTGCGCGAGGACGGCTCCGCAAATAGATTATGAATGCGAGCACGATTATAATTGTCCGGGACAAAGAGACAAACCTTCGCTAGCATGCTAGGATTATCAACTCTTCCCCTAATCAGCTTGAAAACGTAGGCCATGGCGAGCATTTCTCTACGCAACTTAAGAGAGTTATAGCCCACCATGCCTAGTAGGAAACTAGTAGGGTATAGAGAAACTAGTCTATAAGAGAATCGTAAGAGGTTTTTATTACAAGTGAAGCAAAAACATACAGTTCTGACGAAAATTATAGGAATTATAATTAATTGGAAAATAATAATATAATAAACCAAGATGCTGTAAACATCGTCAATTTATCTCCAATTAGTGTACGTGTGGTAACATTTGGTTTCCGCGAAACCACGCCACTCGGGATAATTTGCTTAAATTTTTCATACCGCAATATTCCTCGAATACACCCGAAATTAGAACCTCTACCCATTAGGAACCTCCCTCCCCTCCTTATTAAGAACGCCTTGTTATAAATACGCGAATGGCGCGCATTTTCATGTTTGATGGCCCTTATTATTTCTGTAAATTCTATGTAGATGAGGAGTGACGCTACTCATTTTCATTAGCCATTCTTTGATATGTCGAACGAATGACGAGCTATTCGCACGAAAGGCGGCCTTTGATCTCGGTTGTAATTTTCATTCCGCTGTTTTACGCCTTTCAATTAGCATATTATACTAACAGATATATACTAATAGTCTATTGCGAACACTCAATATTAGGAAGGCGTGATTTGATTTCATTTATTCGCATGGATAGGTCTAAAGGTTTATTCCATTCATCTTGACATCAGACAACAATGCTAAAGGTTATACATAATACAAAAGTGAAACTTAGATCGGGCTATCATAATTGAATACCTACATAAAATTTCGTGTCTGTGCTGTTGACCGTTGAGGAGTTCCCTCTTTGGAAGCCAACTCTTGATGCCGCAGTCCTGTCTTGGTGAAAATTAGAACGGGCTGTCGCAATTGAATGCATATACAAAATTTCGTGATATGCACCGTCGAAAGTCGTGCACATCCGTAAGTATATCTCATTCAAACATAAGCATTTTCCAATACAAGCTGGGATTTCCTTCGCTACTTTTTAAGTAGCTTTTACTAATTTTATTTTAAATAAAAACATCATCCTATAAACGGATTTCTTTACAAACCTTATCAAATATAACAAATTATACTGTTTTCTACAATGTTTCTTTATATTTTTATAATATTATACAATTTTATATAGGTCTACCCTATTTTGAAAACATTATACAATTAAGATTGAAGTTTCTTCTTTCATTTCATTGAGCATATGGAGGTTTTTTTTATTTTTATTTCGATTTAATGGCTCGTTGATAACAAACTCAGCCAATTGTATCATATTTTAAATGTTGGTAGCATTCGAAATTTGAATTATTTCGTAATGTCACTTTCATTTATAAAACGGCTTTGCCGAAGTGATCAATAGTTTAATTTTTTATTTTTACATCTTTATTATAAACTTCTCTGCCAGAAATTAAGATTGAAGTTTCTTTGTATGTATGTATGTATGTATGTATGTGTGTGTGTGTGTGTGTGTGTGTGCGTGTGCGTGAGTGTGTGTGTGTGTGTATATAGCTTACAGAATACATAAGGTAATTTAGCGGCTTCTTCCGAAGCGGGAAATATTGGTGTTCCGCACCGCTGCCTTAACTAAAGTCATCACGCCTAACACTTAAACAAACGACGCGTCGTCACGGGACCCATCTAAGGGAAATTGATTAGGGGAGCGATGAACCGTCAGCTCATTTCACTCTTAAGCGCATCGAAGCAAAAACGCCACTGCTTCAAACCCCCTACCGATCCGATTTGCCTTAATGATCATACTAATACGGTCGAACATTTACTTACTTACATAGATTTACCTCTGTAGTTTCATGTTCCTTAATTTGAAGAGGTAATAAAATCAATCAGACTGGTTTACGAGGGTCACATGTTCGAAGTCACGTGTAAACTGCTACAACTAAATATATTGCTATTAATCTGCTATAACTACATTTATCGATTTACCTGCGCTGCGCATGTGCTACTTAGCATATATTCATTCAATGCTGATGTACGTCGCGGAGTTATGGGAGCGTGCAGCCAACAGGCAGACAGCCTACATTATGCAGAAGCGTTCCATCAGTAAAATAGCGCTTGTGGCGCTTGATACGCCTGCAAGGCTACTGTTTTAGAGATCGGTAGCTAACGGTTTCGTGCAGCTTGGGCCATAGGATCCATTGTGTTCTCGGATCGGTCCAACTCACGATTCAACTCCTATTCAGTAGCCTCCTCGTTTGGATGGCTACCCCGGTCAAGACTCTCGCGTCTCCAGCCACACGGCTGGTGGTTCGGTTTCCCTGGGGACTTCCTCCCGGGGCTACTGAACGGTTTACGCACGCACCGTTCGGCGACGCCAATCGGTTGTGCACTCCAGTAATTGCTGAAGGAATCTATGAAAATATACTGCCTCCTATGCAGCGGGGGTGGATGTTGACCTGTCGTCCACCACTCTTGAAATAACCACTTTTTTACCTGATCCTGAGTTGGTATTGATCCGGCATTGGTCCGCGATAGATTCAAACTGAATCACCGCTCAATATACGGCAGGTAGAGGTCGCGCAAACGAATTTGGACCCGTAACTAGTCGAGAGGTTGGAGGTATCTTGATGATTAATTCCAAACTGAGATATCCTTCCAAAACTGGTAGACAGGGAGCGAGGCGAGGCGATCCCGAAGCAAGATACGTTCCGTGTCATGCATTATCCAAGTCGGAGTGGCTAGCATATGTAGCCGACCCAGCGGTTTACAACAAGCTAAGTGATTACATTCCTTAATAAGTATCTCACGCCTTAATAAGTATCTCACAGCTAAGGCGTTTTACTCACTGAAGGAATATTATTCTTGTGATTACTAAAACCAATAGTGTTAATTCTTTTCTTTGTAATATGTTTAATTATCTCTTTCTATTTTCTTTTATTTTTCTTTGTATTTTGTTTTTATTTGTCTTGTCCTTTCTTTGTCGTAATTGTATGTCCCTGTGTTTTCTAACATTTCCTACGCTTTCGTGTTATATTTACGATAAATAAAATATTTCCTCACCTTCATTATGAATTGTGTACAATTATACTAATAAAATTAATATGAATATGAATAATCACAGAAATTTTAAATATTAAATTATTTAACTCTTTATATAATAGAAGTTTAACCCCTATATCAGCAAGTTATTGTTGTTGAACTAGCTAGCATCCCGAAACACATCAATCTCCAAGTTTACACCATTGAAGTGTCTTATCAGAAGTGTAAAATACATCTTTGTTTTATTTAATTTTACTTTATTTGGTTAAAAAATTGAGTGTATAATAAAAAACACAAAGATAAAAAAAACTATGCTAAATAAATGTTAACACTATTTACCGTTAATTACATGTGGACAGGATCAGCGTTATTATACCTTATACAAACATTTCTTTAGCAATTATTTTTTTGTATATTTACGTCGAGATTATAAACATTATTATTTATTTTGCGCTAATTATACATAAATATTATACATATTATACATATTTTCATTTAAACTGTTCAGGCGATTAATAGTCATTAGATTAGATAGGGGGGGGATCAAGGACTATAAAGATTTTTAAACGGTTTCCCTAAAGTGACTTTTAACGAATGAAAAAGGTCTACGTACCTGAACTTATGGTTATACGTTGTCATCGGTCTGTTTATTAGGGAGTGTTTGGTATATTTGGAGTTATATTTCTTTATATAAAATATATGCGGGTTCCGAGTAATGCGAGAAGTCTCTCGAGAAATCTTTTCGACTAGATAAGCACTGTCAAAAATATTATTAATTACATTGTCGAGAAACATCATATCGTAGGTTGTATGCCTATCTTCAAGATAGGCATACAACCTATCGAGTTTCACTTGTGTAATATATTTTTTTTAAAGGCAGGGGGCTTACTATATTAATAAATATAGTCGATTGAGGTTGAACAGATATTAAACAGATATAGATACGACTGTCCTCTCCACATCACGTCCCTAGCACCACAAAACGCGCGATTTATGCGCGGAAACTTGCCCCATCGACTGCGTCGTTATTTTTTCCGGATCCGAAAGATCGTCATAAGTTGGCGGAAATGGTAATTAGGTAGCCGGAAGTGTGGAATGTCCTCGCCTTAATACCCAAAGTTGCCGGAGGCGTCGTGGAGGGTGAAAGTCGCCTTTGGCGCTTTGCAAATTTGCATCGGAATTCGAGAAGCAATCCGGATAAGTATCAAAACTTATACCCGAAGCGAAATATGCACGCGCTCTAAGAAAACTAATTTCGCGCTCGCGCTCTACCAATCGGAGTAGCGCCCTTATGACACGGCAGAAGCAAACATAAGCGAGACCGTTGATTAAAGCAAATGTTTCCAGACGACAAAAGTAAAAGTAGCATTAGCTCTTGGTTTATTGATAAATTTAGCGTGCATTCCGTTATCCTATATTCCTTGAGGTTAATCATAATTCAAAAATTTTATTAAAACGCTTTTATTCGGTCGACTTGTATGTAACTATATAATGGAATTTCTAAGGTAGCTAATTTAACCATCTTCCAAGGATCGTAGCGTCATTAAAATTAGCAGCTGTGTGTAGTTCTGATGGCAATATAATAATATGGTACTGTCGAACTGATCTGATGATGGAGTCGGAAGATATGAACTGGAACTTCATGATGGAACATCGTATCATAGCTGTGTTTGGACTTGCTAGAAAAGTCTTGGAATGAACTTTGACCACGATTAGGTTTCAAGGTCTGATGATGTGGTTTTTACGTGCATTTATAAAAGCGTGGTTTTAGTGTTTTTAACACGCTATTATTAGAAACACAGCTGTATTGATTTGAAGAATATGCATTCTGAACTTTGTAAATATTAGTATTAGCCATTCAAATTATTGACTATTATAAATAATAAACCTTTTATTTTGAATAAGATTTTAAGATGATTAAATTTTAGTAGGTTTCAAAGTTTCTAAGACACTTTTTTTTCAATCTAACAGCTATATTATTGACAACCTATGCATGTTAAGTAAAGATTACAGTAGTAATAAGACTTACTACATAATACAATAATTTTAACACGTCCAAGAGTGTTTTTTAGACACCAATTGGGCTCGACGTAAATGTAATGTAATTGTGAGAATGACCACCCTTCACTAGACTCCAATTGCTTGTGAGCGAAGGGTGGTTCTCAGCATGAAGGTTGCTCCGTTAATGAGAGTCGCAGTTGTCCGTGTAGAAGAGTTTATTCAGAAGATTGAAGAGAAGTGAATCGAAGTCGCCAATTCTTAACACCTTGAGTTACTTTCGCCGTTGTGTTGTAGTGTGGGCGCGAGGTGAAGCCGTGGCTGTGCGTATGTAGACGAGGTGTGAAGTGTGTAGTCGAGATATCTGTCCGCTGAGGGGACGATGTGTAGAGCGCGGTAACTGTCTGCCGAAGTAATGATGTAGAGGGGCAACTGTCTGCCAAAGGAATGATATTCATCGAATGCAATGTACTGCGTTTTATAGGGTGATCGGTGATGCAATAGCTACGATTGGGGCGACGCATGTGTCGCTTGCCTGGGCAATATTTGCCAAATTTATCTGGAAATTAACTGCAGCTGCTCGTGCAAGTTTGAGCGAGTCTGCAGTTTTCTGTTCTGTGAAATTAACTTTTTGTTGTGGGTATGTAGGGCCGTAGGCTCCTACATAATGTAATGATGCAACAATAGGGAGGATTCTACCATTGATTATATAAGGTATTATATTGCTCATGCCATACTACGTTTTGGCAGCTAAAATTTTTTCAATCGCTATATTTCAAAATGACTATACTCAAATGAAACATGAAGGATCTCGCACGCAATCCCACATGTCTGCAAAATGACAAGGGATTGTTACACACCAGAAACTTTTAGATATAGCTCCTACTGCTAAACCCATTATATTACAGCAAACATAAATTAAAACAGTACCAAACTGAAGAAATATAAAATATTATATACCCCGTAATTATGTTGAAATCATTCATATAAGCGAGAGGTCGCAACTTTTCTCGTCTGATATTTATGGAAAGAAAAGATTGCCGTACAGTATCGGTACGGCAATCTGCTCTGCAAATCAGTTATATTGTTTCGAATATACTCGTATATTACAGTAGACCACTTCAGGTTCTCGGAATAATTGTATATCTCACTTTATATATTAATCCCGTATTCCGTGTTATTTTTCGACCTACATAGCTGTATATGTAATTTGGTATTTATGTATATTTTGGCAACCTTTCTGCGCCGGCGAAATGCAGGTGGCGCGCTCATTCCATATGGAATGATTATTTATAAAGAAATGGTTGATAAAAATAAATAATAATTAAACCAATGATAACAATAATAACATTTAATTATTAGTGCTGCTAATCCCATTTTTATATATATGCTGTTTACATCACCGAAATATTATAGAGGGATAGAAGGACATCAATGAGTCTAACATTATAGCGTATTGAAACCTGTAGGTACCTGTACCAAATTAAACCTGTAGGTACCTGTACCTGTAAAAAAGACATATTTGTAAAAAAAATATTAAAATAATAAGAGCTATTGTTTAGAAATTCGCTAGTTTGCATATTATTATTTTATTTCGAACTAGATTACCGTATTGGCATGTTTGTCGGCGTGCGTAAGTGCGGTGCCGTACTCTTATGCCACGATCTCCGCCTTATTAAAAATAACAGAATATTATTTAATTTTTGGTACTATGACTGCCATCTACACGTTGCGTTTTATAGAAAAATCCTAGCTGCCAAATCGTAGTACTGAATTAAGCAATCTAATACGCCATATAATCGATGATTATACCATTCAATTTGATTTATTCGATATAATTATACCATGTAATTTTATCAATATTGTAAATAAATAAATGCACCTATAATTTATTATAAAACGATACAATCGCCCTACTCTCCGCGTACTACAGTCAAACTGTCCTACTTATCTGTATAATCTCTTCTCTTCGCTTTCATCCCATGGTCTTCCATTGCGCTCTCAGGAAAATCTATTACTGGCTATACCTCAGCATTCATCAACTTTCATGTCTAGGTCTTTCGCAGTGCAAGCGGCCCGTCTCTGGAATTTCGTGCCTTTACCGATAAGACAACTCGAAAACCTGAGCGGGTTTAAAAATTCTTTAAAGAGACATTTACTCAACTTATGAATTCCCCGCTCCCCTCCCGTCTCCTTTGCTTGTCCTTATATTTCACTCCTCCCTTCAATATCGAGTTGGCATACGTTACTAATCACTGAATTATATTTCAACTATGATGACTTTTATGTAAGTGTATTCATTTATTACTTGTAAATTAATTTGCCCACAGTCATTAAACCTTCAGTCACAATAACCCTGGCGGTATGGTCGGTAGATATTGCCACTTGGCAATAGGCCCACCACATTGTATTTTTTTGTGTGTGCAATAAAGCTTTTCAAACAAACAAACAAACAATTTCAAGATTTTTAGTACTGGTTGTTTTAAAATAATTATTAATTTTTAAATTAATTATTCAGTAAGTTAATTTATACTGAATGAGACATTATATTACATGTGTTCTCTTTAGAACAAGCTCTGCGTCTTTAGGAGATAAACGCATACTAAATGATGTTTAATTGCATTCTCTTATAATTTTCACTTCTCAAATTAATTAAAATAAAACTCCAATTTTTTTTTACTCTCCTGTAAGAAAAACATCGCTTTTTTAGCAGTGTAATACGGTCATTATTCAGAGCGTATAGCAAAGTAAATGTGTAATTAAACCGATATTTGAACAAGGCCTGTTGTTTGTAGAATTCTGTCATGAAATTATTTTAAGAAACTATTAGGACTTGGATTTTAATAAATGAATGGGATTGAAATGGTTTCATTTGTGTGCTTTAACAGAATATAACAATATTCTTTATGGAAGCGTTTAGTAGAATTTAGTTGCATTTCTTATCATTAAATTTAGGTAGAAGCATATTTTTTGGATTTTACTTATTTTCGAAACGTGCACGATACATGCGCTATCGTAATTATACATGACAAACTATTATTAAATCTGTAATAAAATGGTGATGTAACAGGCGGCCAAAGACAGGCGCTTTATTTATTTTGACTTGTCCAGACTTACCCTACTCATTCCGCAACTTGACCAGACTTACTCTACTGATTTCACCTTATTTCAAAGAGTACTGTTTATATAGCAGCTCCAATTTATATCGTAGGTACAGGACCTTAAATTTAATCATTTATTTTTATTGCCGAATAAAACCTATTGGCCAAGATTTTTTGGAATCGGACAAAGCGTTCTCAAGTTATGGTGCACATAGGTATGTAACGGCCCTTAAGTCCATTACATGCGATCAACAAATGCATTGATTTCCAGTGAAATACACTGACACAATTCAGCTATTATTTTAACCCGTGCAACCATGAATCAGCACGATGAAACAATACTTTTACTCGGAATATTTCGGATTGCATCATTTACCGGCCTATATAAACCGGCGAAAAAGCAACCAAAGAATCATTCCTCGAGTGGTCATGTCTCCAGATAGCGACGGCACATATTGAGATGTCAACCACAACGGGCAAACCCGTCACCGCAGGACGTTTTAACGATTCATCGTTCTATCGACCGTGCAGTGAGCGTAGAAGACTTTAGACATTACAAATCCGACGTCTAGCTACGCCACAACCCGCAAGAGACCAACGCCTTTACCGCGAGATAGCCAGTAATGTTACCTGGCGGGCCGACACTCGCGCCCTTGCTTCCAATTGTGACCAGATTTCTCCGGTCTCTCGATTGGTTCCGAGTTCGAGGTCGCTTGCGCGGTCCTTTCCCTTACGAAGCGGTGAAACGGTGTACACCGAATCTATCGCGGACCAAGGCGTCCTTTGCCCGACTCTGAACCAGGATCGGATGGCCAATGGTCATTTCAAGAGCAGTCGCTGTAAGGTAGGCAACCACCCCCGCTCTATAGGAAACAATACAGTTCCCAGACTCCCCCGACTGTTAGTCGGAGAGCACAATCGACCTCACTGGACTCTGTATATCGAGAAACACAGTAAAATCTACCCATCCGATAGTCAGTAAGCCAGTCATAGATAACGTTAAGCTATTGGATTTAATTAAAAAATCAAACTGGTCTTCAGTACTAAATGCAAAAGAGGCAAACGTTGCAGCTAATAATCTCCTAAACATAATGACTCAATGTCTCAAAGACTCGTCTTCTAATAAGAAAGTCACAAAAAGGAAAGTACACACTAAACTCAAACCGTGGATTACGGAAGGCCTTCTATTTTGTATTAAAAAACGTGACAAGATTCATAAGCAAACAAAAGACAACCCAAATGATATACAACTTTACACATACTACAAAAAATATCGAAACATATGTACAAATATTATTAAAAAAACTAAGGAAATATATTATAGCGATCAGATACGACAAGCTGGCGAAGATAAAAGAAAAATTTGGAAAAGCATTAACAATATGGCCTCAAGACAAAAAATTAAACCTACTTTTGAAAAAATATTAATAGGCAAGGATTTAAAACACATGGAAACTCATAAGAATGATATTGTAAATTATGTCAATGAATTCTTCACAACAGCAGGACAGAAGTTAGCAAAATCAATACTACGTGACTCCCAAACTACAGAAACAGTTTTGGCTAACTTAATTGATGTTACTCTAAAAAAGATAAATGTTTTAAACTCCTACCTACAAACAAACTTGAAGTATCCAAGACAATCAATAAACTTAAAACGGGATGTTCACCGGGCATCGACGGTCTACCTGTAACTATTTTTAAGGAGGCATCTGATATTATTGCGGAGCCTCTGGCGCACGTAATAAACGTTAGTTTTGAATCAGGCCAGTTCCCCCGATGGCTTAAGTCTGCGAAAGTCATCCCAATCCATAAATCTGGCAATACCGAGGACATTGGGAATTACCGTCCAATCTCGCTGCTGAATATAGCTTCAAAGGTCATCGAAAAAATTGTTTAAAATAGGCTAACTGAATACCTTGAAGAAGTAGGATTTTTTTCACCAAACCAATTTGGCTTTAGACAAGGTCAGAGTACAAACGACGCCATAAATACCCTAAATCAATATATATCGGAAAATCTAGACAAATCAAAAAAGGTGACGGCGGTATTTCTGGACTTAGCTAAAGCCTTTGACACTGTTTCTCACGCCATACTAGTAAAAAAACTAGAAATGATTGGAATTGAAGGACCTTCACTGTTGTGGTTCCAAAGTTACTTGGAGATGAGACCGCAAGTCATTTCCATAAATGGTCATCTAAGTACTGAACGCAGCACTGTTTATGGTGTACCCCAAGGCAGCGTACTGGGACCACTTCTATTCCTCATATATATATATCAATGACCTGTGCAATATTCGATTAGACGGCAGAATAATAACATTCGCCGATGACACAGTTTTATTAGCCGAGGCAGATACATGGCATCAAGTAATAAATAAATCACAAAACAACATAAATTTGGTTAAAAATTGGCTTGACAATAACCTCCTTACTCTTAATTCCTCTAAAACGAAATATATCAACTTCAGTCTACGACACATCGACACAAGTTTACACTTACTAACAATTCATAAATCCACATGTGTAGGAGGGGGTGTGCCTTGCCTGTGCCCTAAACTTGAGAAAGTGAACGACATGAAGTATTTAGGAATCATTATTGATTCAAATCTAAATTGGTCAAATCAAGTAATGTCTATTACTGACAGAAGCAGGAAACTAGTTCACGTTTTTTGTGATCTCCGAAATATTTTACCAAAAAAAATTATTAGAATGGTATATATGGCCCTATGCCAAAGTTTGTGGATTTACGGCATAACTGCCTGGGGAACATGCACCAAAAAACTACTTGACACAGTACAGAAGGTTCAAAAGCTTCTGCTTCGCATTATTCACAAGAAGCCCAGGCGATACAAATCGGAGATACTGTTTACTGAAGCTAAAGTCCTAAATATCCAACAACTTTTTGTGAAGAATATACTGCTTAATTTCCATAGAAACAAACACCTAAAACCTAGAAGCCAGCAAACGCGTAATACAAGAAATGCAGAAAAACAAAACTATCTAATTCCACATGTTAAAACGACGTTTGCTCAACGACAAATTTATTTTCTGGGACCTAAAATTTATAATTGTATTGATGAAAAGATTAAAAACATAAAGATAATAAGTACGTTTAAACAGAAAATCAATTCCTGGATATTAGAGTTGGGCCCATCAAAATTAAACGACGAATTACTGAACATTGCTGTTTGAAAGGTTATGTATGTATTTTTATGTATGTTTGTATATATATGTATGTGTATGTATGTGTGTATGTGTATATGTGTATGTATGTGTGTATGTGTATATGTGTATATATGTATGTATGTATGTATGTATATATATATATATATATGTATATATATGTATATATATATATATATATATATATATATATATATATATATATATATATATATATATATATATATATATATATATATATATATATATATATATATATATATATATATATATATATATATATATATATATATATATATATATATATATATATATATATATATATATATATATATATATATATATATATATATATATATATATATATATATATATATATATATATAT
>OX155961.1:19723970-19785470 GCA_944548615.1 Micropterix aruncella
AACGGTTCCGATAAGCCTCAGCTAACCTGGCCAGTCAAGCAATCCATCTCCTTGGTAAACTATGCTACGAATAAGTCATCCACATGGACTTTCGTATAGCCGATTAAAACCCGGCCGAGGGATATCATCTCGTTTCTAATGATCGGGCATACTTTCAGACGGGCATACTTTTAAAATTTTTCTTTGTTATCCCTCAGGGTATTTTTTAATGAGGTTGGTGGTTTCCGGTTTGTCATCTCCAATAGCCCTCGTGATGGAATAGTTTTGACGGGCGATCTTATCAATAATTTCGTTATCGCTGTATCCTTGGTAGTCCTTTGAAAATCGTCGTCGGCTGCGTAGTTGATATTTAGCCTAATGTTTGCTTCCTGCTTTCGTCTTATCACAGGTGTCTTATCGCATGCTACCTCCTTTCACAGGTAACTGCTAATTTACTGCCTACCACAAGATTAAGGCAACGGCGCGCCGCTACAGCGTCATAATTGAAAATTGTGATTCTTCTTCAAAAATAAAGTGCATATTGGAAACCATGAATTTTGATTGACGCAAGAAGATGCTGAGGAGTTGCCAGCCGAGAACAAATGAATGGTATCTAATAATACTAAACAGTAAGAGGAGTAAATAGTAACTGCTAATAAGGTGTAAGGATATTCATCGGAGGCACCACTGGCGCGTCTTATAGAGACCATCTGTTTTCCCTACGATCCACGGCTGAGCAAACCGTACAGCTGAAAGGATGGACCGCTTCTAGAAAGCAACGAGGGTAAACATTTCTACTGCACAGGGAAAGGAGCCAGGGATATGCGAGGAGCATTCTTCCAATGAGCGGGGCGTGGCGACCTAGTCTTTAGGCATTCTACTGTTTTTCTTTACATGTAATTTCACGCCGATCGGGACAGCTAGGAGGAGTCGCGCATCCCAGGAGCATGTATTCGGGTTTTTCGTCACCATCCTCTTCAAGGAAAAGAAACCATGATCACTGCAGTAACCTCACACCTCACGGCTGAGCCACATTTACTTCCATTTGAAGTACATTTCCCACGGTCTCGCAGGCCATTCTATGGACTATTATGGCGTGGCCTGCATCTGAGTGCGTGTGTAGCTGCTTGGTAACGTTCTGCTTCGACATACGAGAACGAAGGTACGGAGAAGAATACGATGAGCTCATCCATGTTGTCCTTCAAGCTCTCAATCTCCGCGACATGTGTCGATGCCGGTCTTCTGGCAATGGCTATAAGTTAAGAGATGGACTCAGGTAATTCCATCTGCTTGGTTGTCTTGTACCGATCGAACTCAGCTTGGAGGAGCCAGCGTGGGTTTTTTCCACCATATACCAAGAGTGATCAACTTTTCCACCACACGCTGTTCTTTTTGTAAGCTTTTATTAGTACGAATTAGTACTTTTATTAGTACGAACTGAGTCAAATAATAAAATAATCAAATTTTAGGAAAAGTTGTAACTTTACATCTTTATGGACCACAGGGACACTTATGTCCCATTTATTTATACAAAATCTGACATACGTGTTATTAACATCGCCCTTTAACAGTTTTATGTATCAAAAATTTCCATACTTAACCGCAAGACATATTTTATTTTATTTTATTTTATTTTCTTAAGGATAACTTACAGCCAATAATTTTGTAGTGAACAATAATAGGAAGCTTAGAGCCATTTACAAGTTACCACTGATAATGACAATAATAATAACGTGAATTTAGAACTGATATTAAGTATAAAGAAGATATTAAACAAGAAGATAAATTGTACATTAGAAAACATGTTGACATAAACAAGACTGTAATAAAAGAAGGAAATGCTAAGCCTGGTCATCACAAAATCGCCCTACAACCTGCTTCCTTATAGTATCTATATCCGTGAAAAAGGGGTCAATATCAATGTCAGCATTCAGGGTGTTGAAAGTTTCGCATACCCTTATAAAATAGGAATTACGCCTGTATTTGGTTTTAAAGACAGGTACGTGAAGGGGTGCCCTATTTCTAAGTGCCCGGCTAGGAGTGCGGAGAGATATTTTAGATAATAGTTCAGGACAATCAATCGAGCCATTTAAAATTCTTAGTAAAAGTGAGATGTCAGCTATGTTTCTTCGCAAAGCCAATGGCAGCAAATGATGGCGGATACAACGAGAATAGTAGTCTGGATCACGTATACGACATTTATATTCTATGTAGCGTAGAAATTTTCTTTGGATGGCCTCTATTCTCGATGCATACACCTCGTAACAAGGGTTCCATAACTGGGATGCATATTCAAGATGACTGCGGACGTAGGCACAATAGAGAATTTTTATGGTTTTTATGTTATTGAAGTGTTCGCTGGATCGTATAATAAATCCTAGGGCTTTAAACGCTTTCGCAACAATACTGTCGATGTGGGCATCAAATAGCAGTTTGGAGTCGAGTGTAACACCCAGATCCTTAATCTTAGTTACCCTACTCAAAGCAGAGTTATTGAGAAAATAAGAAGAGGAAGAAGGGTTATTTTTACGACTAAAAGTAATGGTAGAGCATTTGGCAACATTTAGGTCTAATTTGTTGGCAGTGCAATAGCTATTCAAGCGTAACAAGTCATCCTGCAGGAGGGAGACATCACCAGGAGTAGTTATTGCTTTAAGAATCTTCATGTCATCAGCAAATAAAAGATAAATAGAATTCTTAAAACATGCGTCTATATCCTGGATAAATAAAATGAATAATAGAGGGCCTAATATAGAGCCCTGTGGAACTCCTGAAGGAATAGTAGACCAGCTAGAGGTAAACCCGTTAAGAACTACTGCTTGAGACCTATTAGAAATGTAAGAAGAGAACCATCTATACAAGTCGCCGTGTATTCCGGCAGATAGGAGTTTTTCCAAAAGAAGAACATGGTCGATGCGATCGAATGCTTTGCTATAATCAGTCATAATTACGTCAACGTCCCTATTATTAGACATGTTTTCAGTTATGTAGTCATTGGCTAGCAGTAGATTAGTTGTCGTTGATCTACCTCTCAAAAAACCATGTTGTTGAGAACTAAAGTAAGGTTTGAAAGCAGAATACAATTGCGTGTACACGGTTTTTTCCAAAATTTTCGAAAAAATGCATAATTTAGAAATGGGGCGGTAGTTAGTAATACATTCCCTAGGACCCCCTTTATGAATCGGGGATACAAACGCTCGCTTCCATATTTCAGGCATAACACCTTCTTTCAGCGAACGACGAAAAAGTATCGACAAAGGCAATGCAATACTATCAGCACAGCGAACAATAAATAGGGGAGCTAGGTCGTCTGGTCCAGCCGATTTCGTTAGGTCTATTTTCTTAAGTAAATTCAATACATCCTCCTCTTTGACTTCCACATGGTTTATGTCACCACTAGATGACGTTGTCGGATCTTCATGGTTAGTAACTGGAACACTCGGGGAATTCTGTAGAAACACCGAAGTGAAGTAAGTAACATATGGTCCTCATAGGGTTAACAGTCCTTTATAAAATATAGTCCGCCGCCTGACGTTCAGGATATCGACCAACATTTGGCTTGATATAGCACACTTTGAATGTTTATCATCATTCATCTCATAGATAAATGATCTTTTACCGTTCTAAAGGAAGGTACGCACCGCGCAGTTAGTTAGCGAGTTGAGAGAGCGAGTTAGTCAACCCGCTTCAGCACGTACTCTCCACTCAGGCGACCATCAAAGTGTTAATTACTTAAGCCGACTGCTAACGAAGCGTGTTAATAGTAATGGCGTAATTAGAATTCGTGCATGCGTGGAATAAAAGCGGCCACGATTTACCACTCTTTACTCTCGTAAATCCCCAGCCAAGCGGGCCGACACGCATTTGGTCGGGGTTTATGTCCACTTCATTACTCGCAAACATAGACGTAATTGGTCAAACTGAAAGATGCGGTGGGTTTTTCATTTGAATAATGAAATTATCAAAATTGGATGAAACTAGAATAAAAAATGTTTGCACATCTAACAATCAAAATGATGATGAATCTTCTGATGATCCTAACGTCATTACTACTGTGAATCATCTGTTTCACATGTTTTGGTGATTTTTTTGCATATTTTTACTCGAAAATAGACCCCCAAAGTGAAGAATAGCTTATTTGTTTATTTGTTTCTACTCTTTATTGTGTAACTTACCAATGGAGGAGTTTATTATCATACGACTTTATCTTAGAACCAACCACTATGAAGTGTTTGCGTGTAGCATGTGGTAAGTGTGAGTCTTGTTATTGCCTTTACCATTAACACCCTTATACCACCACTGCGGAAAGTCAGTTTTATTGTGTGAGAGCTGCGATCGAACGTTTAGTATCCGCCCGCTCGCCGGCGCGTACGCACGTTGAATCTGTGCCTGACGCTTCAACAATATAATTTATACAACATAATTATATTCGTTGTATACAATATAAATTATATTATATTGTAAGCAGTGACGCAATAGTTGTGAGTGGGGTGAGAAATGTGTATTAATTTCGTATCGATCAGAAGAAATGACATTAGTCATCACCTGACTGTGCGTAAAATGCCGAATTTAGTTGGAAATCAACTGCAGCTGGCTCGTGTGTATTTGAGCGAATTTGCGGTTTCGATTCTGTAGAAATTACTTTTTTGTTGTGGGTATGTTGGACTTGAAGCTCCAACATGGGTAACAGTGGACCTTTTTTTTTCTAACTCACGTGATTCCAAAGTTCGTCGTTAAATCAACGTTCCCTCAATTTATATTGTAAGAGGAGTATTAAATCTTCAAATAAAAAGGCATACGTTGGCGAATAATACATAAATTTACAAGATATAGCTTTTGAAAAAAAAGTTGGGAAAAGATCCACTGTAACCCAGGAGTGGGTCACTTTGGATCGGTAGGTGGGTAACAGTGAATCAAGTGGGGCACACTAGAAAAGATGATTGTTTTCATACTACAACTCATTTATTTGTCCGATAAGAGAGTTTAATGAAATATTCTAAATGGTATTACAAAAGTTTGTATTACAAAAGTATAATACTTATAAATAAAATAATAATTTCTTATACCTACAAACATAGTATGAGTTCAGTAGTGACGTAATACTTATTAAAGTAATATTTAGTAATACTTATTAAATAATAATAACATTTCTTTTGTAATACCTAAACAATAACCATTTCTTTAACCTAAAAACTTCAGATCAAGTTTATATGTAATTACCGTAAATTAATATTAAAAAAGACAATATCGAAGTGGCACGCGCCTTGTTTTCTTTTTGTATTTCCAGAAAGTTTGGGTTGCGGTAAAATCATCTTGATATCGGTCAGTGCAACCATTGCAATATCTGGCACGTTTGGCATAAAAAAAATATTCGGTGTTTTGTTAGATCTTCTAAGAAAACTAACTTCAGCGTCATTTTTCTTTTGTCCTATAACTTTAGCTGCGTAATAAATTTCTTTTCCTTTTGCCTTAAATTCAACAATAACAAAGCTTCCTTCCTTTGGCAGACTCTCCAGGATAGTAAAGCTATTGCAATCCACTGCCTCATATTCATCTTCCTCCTCAAACCAATGTTCTTCTTCTGAATAAAAACTAATTTGGTCGTCGTCTTCAATGGAGATTTCTTGCAATTTTTTTCTTTTTGTCGTCCTTGCAGCCGCCTTCGTCTGTTTGCGTTTCTTGGCTTCTCTCTCTTCTATTTCTTGTTTGTTCGGTGTATCAGTTGCAATAATCGACTTGCCTTTACGACTTGCCTTTACTTCTGGCCATCCAATATAAGTCTTAGAGCGTCTTGCATTTGTTCTTCAGTGTGGAGTCCGATACCAGTTTTTCTTTCCCTGTTGCGAGGCATTTTCACTTGTAAAAGAAAGTAAGTATTATTTTGTGGGTCACACTGGATCATGCGGGTCACAGTGGATCGCTGATCCACTGAACCCCAAATCATAATGATTCACTGTGACCCAATGACGGTTATATAAAAAAAATACCGATTAAAAAATAATAAACACTCCTAAAGACAAAACATCATAGTATACAGCTAATATAGGTATTACCAAGTATAACATTGTAACCAAACATCTAGATTTAATACTCACAGTAATACAATACGAATTTTTAAAACACGTGATAAAAAGTTTCGTAATGCGTCTGTTGACCGGAGCGTCGCAGCACGTCTTCCCGCGGCGAGACCGCGGCAACGACTGGTTCAGCTGAGGGCGGATGATTTGAGAGGAACTATCAACCATTTGTTTGCGCGCGAACGTGAAAATATACGAAGCTATAGTGCATGATCCACTGTACCCCGTGATCCACTGTTACCCACTCTCCCCTACACAAAAAAAACTGCATTTCTTATGGAATCAATCATCATAGCTAAAACATTATATTGTGATGTTTATCACGATTATAATAGAAGAAATAAAAATAAAGTCCTCTCCTTGCGATGGTTTGGCAAAGCCTCGCTGCCGCTGTCTTGAGGAGGGTTTACTGGCATAATCATTAGGTAGGAGGAATAGAAAATGTCACTCTTGATTCACCTAGTTTGCCTATGATTCAGATCGAGCCACCCGCGCGGAGGATTGGGGCAGAACGCGAGGGGCGAAAGAGGGGTGTGGAAAAAGGGGGCGGGGTGAGGACGTAGGCATTAAACATCCACCCAAAGCGAAGACATTAGGAGCCGTTATACCACCTACAAAATGTGCCCATTTATCTCCGTTCTGGTCTGCCGATAATGCCGACATTAGAATGAGAACTGCCTCCACGATTTATTTCACCGGGTGTAAAATTTAGCACCCACGCACACTCCAGTGTTTCGAGTATTATCCGACCGAGAAGATCACCCTTAAGTGAATTTTGATTTCAGCGAAGGCATTACTTATTTCTACAACGAGTTGAAAAAAACTGAATAATAAACATTAGATTTATTCCAGATTTACCAACGAGTTATATATTTGACACTTACTCCTACTAGCCCAGTCAAATAGTAACAAAGTTCGACGTTTGATGGAAATTACTGATAATTTCATAGGTGTAGGTACTTTTAAACATACTGAACCCCTACACAATCTGTTGCGCTCGAGGCGCCGACTTCAGCTTCAGTTTTTAGACTCCTATTCAGTTTTTCGCTTATATCTCGCTAATTATTAGCCATATCGTAATTATGTTTAATATAAAAAATAAATGTTATAAAATTATTTTAACTAATTAGATGCGACAATACGACATCGTCAATTCGACACGATATTGCTATTGTAAACGACAACAGAAAATGTATGAAAGCTTCTCGCTAGTCTATTAGTAAAATAACTACTTAGTAAACTATCATACATTTCGTAACCAAACTATCGTGCATTCCGAGGAACTAACATAAAATATCGTACGTGAGATTCTAACATCAACAACAGAGTTGATGTAAGTAGACGCCGTCGCTAGCGGCATCTGTTTGCACCCAGGCCACATTACGTGCGATTAGCCAAGCGATTTGAGGAGAAGGGTGCTGCGTCGAAATTTGCACGCCCCGCGTCGCCGCATACTCAGGAGGATTTGATTGCTTGACAATACGCTGCAGGCGTTTCGCCTGTGATACATTTATCCATCGCGGTTTATGTAAATTTGATGACTATCCGGTCTGCGTCTGGTACGGTAGAGGGTTACGTAATTTAATGAGAGGTTATTGATTTGAGACGAAATTATAATCTATGCTGATAGAAACCGCTGAGATAAATCGTATATTGGTTTTTCAAGAAAGGGCACTTAAAACGACTATCATCCATTCACCTAATAGTTCTTGTTTTCACTTATTTAAAGAACTAGAAATACACCCTCTTTTTTCCTCTTATGTCTTAGGACTATAAAGATAATGTAACCCGGAGATCTGACATTTAATGCCCTAAAACCCGTATAGATATGAAAAACACAGACCTGCTAAGACGGAGTAGAGCTCTTTCGGTAAAACCGTGCCTGCATAGAAAGACTGAGCGGCGGCTGTACAGAATTCGTACGCTATATTTATTTTATTTTATTTATGTTAGAAAATTAACAAAAAAAATAGCTTTAAAATACACTACGCATACATAGAAGATAATAACCATTAGCAAGTCATGTATTTATAAATACCATGTCGCATGTCGCTCTACTAAGCTTAGCATGTGTTAAAGGCAAAGAGGACATTACACTGCATTATATACATATCTATATATAGATATCATTCCTTTATAAATATAGAATTAGAGTAAACACAAATGATAGTAGTAGTCAAAAAACTCATTCACTATTATTGTATATGTATCTAATATATAAATAGATGTAGGTAAATACATAATATAGTAATACCCTTAAAGAGTAACAATAATAATAATAATATTTAATCGATTATAATTCATAAATTCTTTATGTGCCTAATTATCAAGTGCCTATAATATTTTGTAATTAATAATGTTAAAATAAAGATGTCGAGGAATATCGAAAGATTTTTAAAACCACTCTTTTTTTTTTATATCTGTTTATAAACTATAGAAAGTGTTGAATTGCTAATATTACAAAATTATTCGAGCAAAATGTATTCTGACTTTGATGTTATAATTTTTCTTATTTTGAATGACATTTTAAATATGCATAATTATTGATGATTTGATTATATGGGTAGATATTTATATATTAGTAGTTCGTTCTTGTAATGGAACAAATCGTTTTTTTAACTCTCTTCAGATAATTCTGGTTATTTTAAAGTAATCCTAATTTTGTTATTGCGTTTTTAGTCATTTTACTAGTATTATTTATTTCGATACAAACACATTACGTATCATTTATTTCCACTTACTTGTACTGCATGTATCTAATGGCACGAATAAATACGAATTCAAATATTGAGAGGTTGATTAGATGATTCAATGAAATAAAATTTTAAAGTACGATAAAAATTGCTCCACTGCCGTCAAGCGGACCATTCTTTCATGTCCGCCATCGGGGTGGATTGCTCCCAAGATTATGATTATATTATCGTAATAAGATTCGAAGATAAACTTTTAAATTCCGACCCCACTCCACCTGGCTTCCCTATCCCCCGGCTCGCTCAAACAATCCCTATAAGAAAGATTAAAAAACTTCTCCGGTGACTTAATAAAAAGAAAATGATTATTTTCCCTTAGGAATAATAGGCAGTTTATTCGAGAAATATTAG
Source organism: Micropterix aruncella (assembly GCA_944548615.1). Classification (NCBI taxonomy): domain Eukaryota; kingdom Metazoa; phylum Arthropoda; class Insecta; order Lepidoptera; family Micropterigidae; genus Micropterix; species Micropterix aruncella. Next base: position 19,733,128 of record OX155961.1, read on the forward strand.
GGAATTCGGGCGCTATCCAGAGAGACAGGATTCTGACTTTAATTAAGGGAGAGAAGCCTAAGAAAACATGTGCTCGGTGTTCTTTGACATTCTGAGCTGGAATCCCGGAATAATTTAAGATGAAGCCCTAAATAGTCTTTTACTTAAATTAGATGTTATTGAATGAAGAAAAACCTGGATTTGACATTTATTACATATCCCTATAGAAACCTAATAAACAGAGCTATGACAACGTATAACGATAGGTTCGAGTATATTGATGTTTTTTCATCAGGTAAAAGTCACTTTAAGGAAACCATTAAAAAGTCTTATCAGTCCTTTGTCCCCCTATTTCATCTAATGACTTTTAATCCCTTAAACGGTTTACATGAATTGTTTTTTGTAATATTTAAAAAATATATATTTTTGGTACAAAATAATTAATAATGGTTATAGTCTTAGAGTAAACTTTAATTTTCATTTTTTGTTCGTTCTCTTTTGTCTATCAATAAATCACTGATTAAGAAATGTAAGTATAAATAAGGTATAATAACGGAGATATGTACTGTACACATAGTATTAACGGTAAATAGTGTTAACTTATAATTAGTCATAGTTTTATTATTATATTTTGTTTTTGTTATATATAAACGCTGTTTGTTAACCGAATAAAATAAAATAAAATAAAACTTTTATGCCTGCCCAATTATATATTTATCTAATTATGAAATCTTTTTATTTGTGGTTTTGTATTTTAGTTGCTGTAAACTTTTTTTTATTAATTTTTGGCTGGTATTAAATAAAATTGCACGTGGTGGTTTAGGCTTTTACATTAATTTTTTATTAATTCGTTTGACTATGTTTATGGAATGTCGGCCTATGCACAACCTTTCTTGATTGGGCTACATCGAAGAGTGACCATCATTTAATAATTAGGTATTTTTTTTTTCTGTGGCACAAGTGGTTTAATTAGATGATATTGTATTACATGTTTTAAATTTTAAATTTCAATATATGCGAAGTGCTTTAAATTAAATTGAATTAAATTAGATTATCGATACAATATGTACGATAGTTAATTTACTACATATACGATTTCTCCCCGGTGCTTTTTCTGTTTTACACAACGCAACGTTTTCCTTTCGCAGGATCATGGGTAATGCGCAAATCATTTTGAATTTTATTTTTGAATGAGATGAATATCGAAAAGTTCCTTTTATTATTGCTATTAAACCCTCACGATTTCTCCACGACATATTTAAAGAACGCTGGGCGCTATATCCGTCCATTGCTTGCGTTTTGCTTATTGAAAATTATATTACCGTCCTATTTAGATTACTTATAAAGAAGTACCTGTTTGAAAGGGGTCCGTTGTATGCTGAGTCTCAATTGCGCTCGCTAATAATTTAAGTTGTTTTATTAAATTGTGTATTTCTAACTAATATCAAATCTCATGTATTATTTGCTTATGTATATATATGTGTAGGTATGTATATATATTTATGTATGTGTGTATGTATGTGTATGTATATATGTATTATATTCTTATGTATTATGCAATGCAACGTAAGTTCATAATATCAAAAGAGTCAGCTCGTCGATACCATTAAACAAAAATCAGAATACCTAGATACAGGTCTCTGACCTAGTTATGAATGCGGATAAACATTTTCATCATAGGATGTGCTCAATCTCTCCCAACTCAATCATATTATGTTAATGATGTGTATATGACATATATAAAGTTATTGTAAATTAATAAATAAAATAAATAAATTTGTAATAAAACTTTATCGCACATACAGTATAGCACATACACGATATCTTGACCACCGTTTTTTGAACGTCCATCTCAAAAGTAATTACTTGAAATTAAAGCAAAACAAAATGCTACCTATGTTTTACTTGCTTAGTTTACAATATGAGCAAAATTGTTCTGGTTAAGAGAAACGAAGACAGAATATTCAATACGTTATAGAAAATCTCTTGCTGATAATGGTATCATTTCTCTGGATTTCACCTAATAGAAATGGTTAACTCTTTGTCCATGCAGACTAACAAATATATTGCAAGTGGAATAGTACTAAACAGAAAATTGAAATATGGCACTATATCTCTGCTTTCAAACTGGATGAATTTTTGGAAGAAAAATCCTGTAAGTGATACCGCTCCAGAGCTGACGTTTGATATTGATGTTAATATTTATTTCATATCTATTTATGTCTGTACGAAATGTGCTTGTGAAATATGTTTTATATTGTTACTTTCCCGGCCCACTAACCGACCAGGAAGAAAAGTATTGTGAGTCTGTCTATCTGTGTGTATTTCTCCACGATAGGGCCTGAACACTTAATCAGATCAAGCTGAAACTTGGCATGCAGGCATCATTTGGTCATGGCAAGATTTGAACAGGTTGTGATGGAAATTGGTTCACCAGGAAACGGCCTAGTCATATTTCAATCTCGAAATATTCGACTTAGAGACTTGGTAGGTACACAGATGCCTTGGTGGGCCCAAATCACATTGTGATATTTTGGTTGGAATACCTCATATACAAGCTACACTTATAATTTTAAATTCCGTCGTATATTTTTATAAAATATAAACGCCATCTATTGGTGCTTAGCCCAACTTCGCCGTTAGTCAAGAAACGAACCGAGCCGCCCGAGTCTGTTGTAATGGAACATAACCCGAGAGAGGGCGATCGTCGGTTTTATTTATGAAATTAATATTGATATGAAATCAGTCCTTGACTATATGCCGGGAAAGTCTTGTCGATTGTGGCGGGTGTAATACAATCGATATTTTAAATAATTCTGGATTCTTTATGTTCAACATGTTATTCTAATTTAGTTTAGTATTTTGACCACCTTTTTCGTGAATTAACTCGTATGTACTTAATCCACTTCGACACGATCCTCCCGAAAATGCTTGATACTCTTAAGCCAATAATGTAGAACATGTTCCTATGAGCACCATATGAATTTTGAAGATTAATTTCAACGGTTTATACCCATTGCGAAAATATATAATGAGAGAGAGAGAGAGAGAGAAACGGAATAGAAAGAGACAACGATAGTCAAATCGGGAGCGTTCCCACTCTAGTACTGCAACAGTAGCAACAAAATAAATATTCAGGCGCGAAACAAACTGTAAACACATTATATTTATGCCACGCGGTATAATTCGATTTTAAGCTTATAATTATGCCAATATTTCCACAATAATCGTTTTAATGAACGTAGGGGATTCTTAATTATTTCACATACGTTTTGCGCGGAAATGTATACGCGATGAGGATGCCGAAAATTTTAATTAAAATGCCCAGTTTCAATGTAAATATTTTGTCGGGCATTACAGGCCGTACGTTGCGCTGCGTGTCAACCCGTGTTGTCAACACACGTGCTCAACATGTGAATATGAATATTATTCATGACTTTTTTAGCTGTTTCCGTTGCCGGAAATATATTATTCTGATGAGTTTAGATTATGATTGTCGAGGGTATTATTGAAAATACGATTAATTATTACATGTATAAATAGGGGCAAGTCTGTGTATATCAATGAAGTAAGGATATACACAGATGGCTCCAAAACTACTCAAGGTACCGGAGCCGGCGTCTTCTCAAATGATCTAAACATCAAAATATCAACTGCCCTAGGCAACTTAAATACGACCTTTCAAGCAGAATGCATTGGCATCACCAGAGCAGCACAGGCAGTTGCAGCCAAAGATGTCGGAGACCTAAGCTTGAAATTTGTCTCCGACAGTGCCTCCGTGCTACAAGCGCTAGCAAAAAATACTATAACCTCTGTCCTTGTACTGGAATGCCACAATGCGCTTCAATCCATTGCAAGGTCTAATAGAGTGAACCTGCAATGGATTAAAGGGCACAGCGACAAACTGAACAACGACGCGGCAGACGAACTGGCCAAAAGGGGATCAAAGGAAATAGTATATGGACCGGAACACTTGATGCCCATACCCCAGGCCCAAATAAAAAATGGCTACGCAGGAACACCGACGAAACCCACCTTAAAAAATAGAAAAAAACGCAGGATGCAGGCAAACAAAGAACGCGGTTTCGAAAGCGTCTAAAAAACTTGCCCGCAACCTCACCAGATTAAAAAGGGACAAAATCCGTAAAGTCATAGGTACTATGACAGGCCACTGTCCCCTAAACAAACACCTGTTTACCATAGGTGTGACAGATAGCCCTCTATGCAGAGGATGCATGGAGGAAAAAGAAACGCCACAGCATGTGCTCATGGAATGCAGGAGCGTGGCAGAGCAACGGGCAAGAATACTACAATCTCCAGGATCTGTCCCGGAGGGAGGCCTGTAGCAACCCAAACAGGCTGCTAACCTTTTCGGACAGCCTGGGTTGGCTGGAGTAACATAAATAGAAACATGAGCCACGCACAACGGCCCAATCAAGAGGCCAAGTGCTTGAAAAAGCCCAGGAAAACTAACTAACTAATTAGGGGCAAGTCGCGTACCTTCGGACAAATTCCAATTTTCTGAATATTTATATTTTTCCCGCAAAACTGGCGTCAATACTGACAAAAAATATATCTGATTTCGAGATACATTTTTTTTAATGTTACTTGTAAATTTCAGAAATTTTGAATTTTCAAAAAAAATATAATTTCTGTCGGAAGGTACACGTCATGATTGTACCTTCGAACAATAGGTTAGTACATTCGTAAAATACATGAACTATGGACAACACACTTGAAACAGATCGAAATGAAGAGAATAAACAAAATTTAAACTTTTGGGGGTGTTTTCCCGGTGAGATTTTTGCAAACACGAGTGGTGGAAATATTTTTTTTACAAATACCGCAGAAAAGACTATGCAGCTCGATGATGTATTTTCTGCAAGTTTTGTATATTATCACTGCATCATTGGATATGATTTCAATTTTGCTCGTGCTGGGTCTTCCAGAATCTTCTTTATATTTAGGAATATATTTTCTTAATTTGGACCCTCACTAGCTTGTTTTGTAATTGCTTTCTATTATGTCCGAAGGTACACATCAGAGAGTGTCCAATGTTACAAGCTTCTATCTATTTTGTTAGAACTTTAAATTATCATGTTATTGTTTAAAAAAATGCATATTTGCAAATTACTAGAATATAAGCTTCCTTGAGGTGGGCGATTACATAATACGAGTAATTTACCACCTTAACCCATGTGGAAATTCAATTAAAATAGCATTAAACAACTTACTTTTGGAATCGAAAAAACATAATAGTCAATAAAATGGTAAAAATGATAAGCTAAAAAAAATATTGGAATGAAAATTGTCAGTAACCTAAGATCTATTGTTCGTAATATCATGCGATTCTCTCTCAATAACAAATAATTTTAATATTTTTAGGTAGTTTATTATAACATGCCATTTCTACTTAGTTTTAATCATTCCAAAGACGCACCAATACCTTCAGTGACAGCTTTATAAAAAAAAATGTATTTACAATCTGGCTTAACCTCAGAAGCGATATATCTGGCATAACCGGGTTATGGAGAAGGAGTAAAATCGCTACCAATAAATGAGTATTTACCAAGGTATAAACTCCCCCGAAATCGTAGACAAACCATATTGTAGGCGTGGTAAATCCCGCTCTATATTAGGCGCGTTACTTTTTCCTACTTAGTTTCATGTCAATTTCATATTTGCCCCTACGTAATTATATTTATTGATTAGAACTCCAGAACCAGAACCAATTAATACAAATAATCGATTAAGGTACCAATCGATACTCTATTATCGATATAAAAGAGAAATTTAAAAATATATTAATCATCGCTATAGATCTCGAAATGCTGAACTTTGGAATTGGCACTTTCTTTAACGACTTGTTTGATATTTTGAATGATGTCTCGGAAACTATTAAATCGATTCTGATATCGTATGGCCTATAACCGATGGGAATAGGCAAGTTATATATACGTGTAGTGGTTCTCGAGTTATTAACACAGAGACAGCCAGACATGTATGCATACTATTCATCTTCGCTTTACGTAAGTATGATTACCTGTCCGAATACAGGGCACAGTTATGTGGTTGCCAGTACGCCAAAAGAGAAATGTCATATATTTGTCTCCTCTATCGTCTATTCTCCCAATCAATACCATCGAATTGGAATGAATTAGATGATTTAGAAATGGCCATGAATTAGAAACGAGGAGTATTTATTTTTCCTACTTTGAATCGATACTGAGCTACGCCATTACGATCTGGGGAAACTGTTACGCTTGTCACAAGGAACCCTTATTTATCCTTCAGAAAAGAGCATTACGGATTATTGCCAACGCTAAACATATATAAACATGTAGACCTATTTTTAAAAGATTGAAAATCATGACTCTCACATCACTTTACTTATATAGGCTATTATTAGATTTTTACACCGAAAAGATAAAGATACGTAAAATTTAAAGATATACATAACAAAAACACCAGATACAAGAATAATTTCATTCTACCATGCGTGGTTTTAAACGCTGCTAGGCAATGTACCCAATTCTTAGGGCCTTATTATTTTAACCGCCTACCAGGTAACATAAAAGACAATAGCAATCTCAGAACGTTCCAAAAACTTTTAAAGGATTTTTTTACAACCAATACGTTTTACTCTATTGAGGAATTTATAAATTTTACAAAATGACTTTTTTTACAGCCCCTTTATTTTAATGTAATGCGTATACTGATTATTTCATTTGTTGATTGTTTTAACTTGAATTAATAAGTTTATTGATTGTTTTAGTTATATGGTATCTTATATTTAAATGTAATAACAATGTATTTAGATTCTTCTTGGACAAAACATTATAAAAATTAGTTTGATTGATTATGTGCCTATTGATGATTATTGCTTGTGTTTGATCATTTCTGATATTGATTATTTTAATTGTTGATAGTTTTAGTTTTACTGATTGCGCCTTATATAGCTTCTTCTTTATGAAGTTTCTTCTGAAACAAAATGTTGTATGCTCTCTGGGCAGTTTGTTAATTAAACATTGTATGTTTTTTAATAATTCCCACAATAAAAAACTATTATAAAGAACATCATCTATACCTAAGCTTTTCGAACTATTAAGCTCCCACGGTCTCGTACTTTGGTCAGGCTCTGACAATTTACTCAAAACTCCTTATCATAATACTGATTTCTACTTCTACTCTTTCTTTGTGATTGATACAAGATTCTGGTACAATCTTCCAGCAAGTATTAGAAGCTCACTACCATTAGAATCATTTAAAGCTAAACTCAAAGTGCTACTCTTCTAATAAGTGACCAGTTTTCCCTTTCTCTCTCCATCCTCTCTCAAACCCACTCTTCGGGAATTTTTGGTTTTAAATATAGTACTTTGTATTTTATAGTCAACCTTTTTATTCAAATATCTTATTTCCAAAGCGCGTGAATGTAGCATTGCACTGTGATTAGGTTAGTTGCAAGGTATTGCGATGTGGCATTAAGCTCGTCTTTTTAAACGTCTGGTTAACAAAGAACGAGTGTAATGCGTTCAGGTTTCATCTATGTATGTTTTCCGTTTCTTTATTCCACCATAACTTCTAAACGCTTAAACCGATTCAAAAGTGTGTGGTACTGTTATAATCGCTATGTCATCCCGAGTTTCATGGAGTATCATAACTGTCAAAACATATACGTGTTTAAATGTCCAAATCTCAATAAATTTACATAAATATCTCGGTTTTAGTGCCAAATAAAAGGTATGTTTGAGTACATTCTAGAAATATACGTCTATCTATATGGACAAATAAAAAGACTACAAATATGTAATAAAAATCGTGATAAAAAAAACATAATATTCTCTTTCTGTAACGGCAGTAGTGTTTTTTATTCTTATTATTTTTTTCACTTACCGTATTTTAATTTTAAAATGTAAATAAAAAGGTTTAATTTTGTTAATGTTATCGAATTTTAGAGATATTAAATTTTAGGTTATATAGAAATATGTGTGGAACCACTCGTACGAATTGCACGGGACAATAATCGAGAAAAATATTTTTCTTAGGTTTTCGGTCGTCGCTTGGATCTGCGGGGGGAGGGGGGGGGGGGGGTAGAGTAAGTCCAAAATCATTACCGCCGTACGATCCGGCCCCTTACCCTAAAAGCGAATGATGCGTATTCGACCCGAATACGTGGGCGGATGCGGCTATATGGCTCTGTTGGTAATTTCGTATTCATGACGGGATCTGTGCACGTGGCCACTATTAGGAACAGGTGGTGACTGCTACCCTCAATTCGGTTTAGGGCTATACTCCGAGAGAGCTTCTCCACTCTCTAGCAATCGATGCTACGACATGCGTACATTTTATATTTTGCTTTAGCAGCCTACCAATCGACGAGGAGGTAAAGCATTGTGAACACGCTAAAAGTTTTCTTTGAGATGAAGACGGATATATACCTACATTTTTGCAACGCTTTTATTAGGTCGACCTGTATGTAACTATGTAATGGAATCTAAGGTAACTAATTTAAACATCTTCCAAAGATCGTAGCGTCATGAAAATTGGCAGCTGTATGTGGTTCTGATGGCTCTATGAACTGGAAATTCATGATGGAACATCGTATCATAGATGTGTTTGGACTTGTTAGAAAAGTCTTGAAATGAACTTTGACCACGATTAGGTTTCAAGGTCTGATGATGAAGCCGGAAGATAGGCACTGGCGTTACATAATGGAATATCGTATCATAGCCGTGTGTATGTGAATATCGTATTATAGCCCAAAAGCGTGTTTTTAGTGTTTTTTTTTAAACTTTTAATTTATTATATCTCTCCCACCCCCCGAGACGGACCATGTCCAGACTGAAGTCTATATTGTGTGTGTCTGTCTGTCTGTGTGTGTGTATTCCTCTAGGACAGTGCAAACGCTTCATCCGATTGAGCTGAAATTTGGCATGAAGATGAATATATTGTGGTTGGAATTGGTCCACCGTGGGCGCACTAGTTATATTTTAATTTCGAAATATTGCACTTAGAGACTTGAACTTTGGTACACAGATGCCTTGTTGGGCTGAAATAACACAGTGAAATTTTGACCAAGACTTTCATGAAATTGATATTGCTTAGAGACTGCATCGATCTGCAGAGTTCAATATCTGAAACTGAATTATATTATGAAGTTTATTTTGTGAAGCAAAGCAAGCGTTTTGTAATATTTTCCAATATAGATTAAATGTTAATATGGTTAAAATGTTACTACAGATATTAATACCAGTTCCTACTCTGTTTGCACTTTCATTTCAGGTATTAGATCTATTCTTCTGTACTATGATTACCACTTATATGCAGACGATACCGAACATATTGATCATTGTGATCATTATTCTGCTTTCTGAAACTTATATTTATATTTAGAGAATCACTCTGCTTATTCGACTTATCAGAGACTACTAATGAATTTTACTTTAATAAAATTATACGACTATTTCAACAAACAATGTGAGTATTAAGATCGCCAGCTCTGGATTCCCTAGCATTTTAGTACATTGTTCGTCCATTCCTTCAGTTTCTTCAACTCGGTATTTATTGAGACTCAAATATTCGACTTGAAATAGACTGATAATTGAGTATAATTAATAATCACATAAAAAGCGTCGGGCTTGTTCACAAAAGCTGATGATTTTTTTCATCGGACGAATAAGTGTTAGAAGAAATGAACAAATTTGAATGTCGATTTACTCAACCTCATGGAATATAGGAAAATTATTTAAAAAATCACAATTGGTAAATTAAAATTTAAAAAATATATATAAAACAGAAATACTTAGGTAAAATTGTAACATATATTAGTCATATTCTCTAAACTTAAACCCTTTCGGATATTAAGAGTACTTACTACGTACAATAATTCACTTAAACACTCAAATATCACAGAAGAAAAAGTCACTCGTAATAATATGACTACTTTATTTAGCAAGACCCCTATTCCCCTCCTCCAATCCATAATTTCTATAAAAGTGTACCATTATTACAATTATCTCAAATATAGGGTAAACATTTAATTCTAGGCTTCTTGAACTAATCAAACGTCTGCTTGATCAAACTATCCCATTATTTCATTAAATAATTGATGACAAACTTTCATCTTCAGATGCTCTTGCATCAGATACTAGTATTAATGTCTCTGCATTTCCTCCTCAGTGAGAGCATTCCCATTTCCAAACGTAACGACCTAACTCCAACAAATCCACTTTTGATGAGGATTATCGCTGCAATCAGAGAGGTGCTCCTTTCGAATTGCGCAGAATAACGAGGATTATGACATGGAGCCTGCATACGGCGAAGTTTCTGCATATCTCAGGCATTCTAGCGTCGTTCAGTTGGCGGATGATTATTAGATTAATGCCAACTAATGTGATGGCGGGTGGTCCCGAGAGGTTAGACGCTTCCTGAGTTATTGTCAGCAGCCCCACTCAATGCGAAGCGAATGGTGTCTAAAACGAGACGATAAATTATCTCGTTATTTCAGGAAATGAATATTACGAAGTATATGTCGGTATTTTTTTAAAATTTATTTTTGATTTGTTTTCCGCTGTGACGCGAAACCCTATCCCTTTTTTTGATCATTAATTCTATGGAGTTAAATCTATTCCATTTATTAAGTACGTACTTGGGCACTTACTTATTGCCGTAAGAACAATTTATTTAATCAAAATTCAGTCGTGTGCGTGTTCGCAACATATCGTGATTTCTCACTGTCCGTGTCAGAGAAAAATATATGTAATTAAAATCTTTCTCGCGGATGCCGGGCACTTTACGAATCTTCATCGGCATCTGCACCAGAATGTTGGCTAGCTACCTATCAACGGAGTAATCAAGGAAGATCAGGAAGAAGTGGTGTTTCAAGGTACTCCTTTTCTAATTACTGGCTTTATGCACACTTGGTTGTCCAGCTCTTACCAGCACCTTTCTGAAATAACAGTTCTCCGCCTGACATTTAGGATAGCAACTACAGGTGAACTTTCAAAATTTACAGGTGTTACAGAATTTAAAAAAAAACACAATGTTGTTTTTTCTTCTTTTAGTTTTATATATCGCTACATTAAGTTTAATAAACGTTAAATCGTTAATCGGTTAAATGTCACATTTCACACGATACGGTAAGGCTTGAATTGAAGGCAAGTCGCTGGGACTGCGCGAGTTAAATAATTTTGTTTTCTGTCTCTCTTCGGTTTTAAAAAAATTATTAGTAATAAAAAGAAAACGCTTTATTCGTACGAAAAGGCGAGCCTGCAAGCAATATTTTACAGCTAACCTATACTATTGTAACAACATTATTTGCGAGTAAATGTTACATAACTTAACCTATATAAAGAGACAAATACATTAAAAAAGAGGATAGAAAGAAACATATAGTGAGTCATAAACAAAAAGCCTCCTCTGTACAGTTCAAATCAGCTCTTTGCCGAATTTAAGGTTTTGGATATCTGCCAGCTATTTATTAAGCAGTGCATTGTAAGCTTTCACAAAACTAAAGAGAACAGAGCAAGAAATCAACAAATGTACTTATTCAACAACTACACATGTACAACAACAACTACACTCTTAGAAACTCTCTTCTACATGGAACCCCGCCGCCGAACGCCGAACGCAAAGACGTAAAACATGATATAGTGAGTGTTGTGTGCAAGAGAGATTTTCAAAATTCCCGCGCTCCAAGCCCGGCCCCCCACCACCGTTATAACCTACGCAGTGGTGGAAGCAGTATGCGGCCTACCCGCAAAACAACGGATTGACAGCTCTTCAGTCTACCCTGGACAACAGCGGCTGCAACGTCACCGAAACGTCGGGTGCTACAAATTTCACGCTGTAAATTCGTTTTCTATCCTTCTAGGTCTAGTTGGTTGTGCGATTTCTACTATGTTTTTCGCTAGAATAGTGTTTGTTCTTAATTATTCCTCATGTACAACAGTATGCATGTCCTTTTATTTTTTTTCTTGTACGTTATAAATAAATAAATAAATAAATTAAATAAATATTTAACTCTTTGTGGGCACAGAATGTGCGACACCGAAATAATGTTACACCTATAAGGACGCTAAGGTTTAAAAAGGAGGAGAATGGAAAGGGAAAGGGAATTTATTTGGAAGATTTCAAATGTTCTGTTAGTCTGTTTTTAAAACTTGTTATGCTTAGCGAGTTTCTGACATTTTTCGACAAAGCATCCCAAAGCCGGGTTCCATGCACGGGGAAAGATAATGTGAAGAAGTCAGTGCTATGACTAGGGATGTGTAAGTTTGAGGATAAAATGTGAAGTGACTACGAGTAGTTGGAGTTATTCGTATTGAAAATAATTATTTTAATAATTATTCGTATTGAAAACAATTATTACAAATAATTCGTATTGAAAATAATTCGTATTTTCAATACGAATTACTTGTGGTACGCCAAAGATTGCCACTAAAAAAATAAGAGTTTATTGACAAACAAGAGTATATAAACAGTGCATTCTTGCGTACTTTGTGATTAATTTTAAGCCAGCTCTTTATATTTTGTAGGCCTAGATTGCGATATTATAAACACTCTGCCAAGAATTTTCTTAAAAACTAAATCATCAGCAATAGCCTTTCCATATTGTAACATGGCCTTTGGGTATTGTACCAAATATTAAATCTAACTTCTCACCCACTTCTAATTTTCGTATCGATTTGAAACTTTGCAAACTTATGTAATTTTGGTTACAGTGCAATAATATCTTACCACAAAGCTTGTGTCTACGCTAGCTGCCTATAGTTATCCACATATTTTACCGGCCTGATCACGATTCCAATTTTCCACGCTACAGAATACGCCATAAGGTGTCATATCTTTCGATACGTTCGTCGGCGGGCGTGATATTTCCGCCGCTTACGTGTCCTGTGCGTGCTGCCGTACGCGAAATCATAATAATATTAAACAAGTTCACCGGGGACCATACGTGGCACAAGGAATATACGTGCTCCCCATTTATACCTGCGAGTTCGAGCCGCCTATCTATTATAGGTGAGGGTTCGTGCCGAGGTAATTATCGGTGCCTCCTCGCGAGATATGAACGCCTGATTGGAAGGGTACGCAACTAATCAAGTGCGGTTTCTTATTTTAAGTAGTATGGCGTTCACAAGGGTATATGTATACAATATATAGGTCGATTATTATATACTGAACCCGTTGAATTATCAGTATGTATTCGAAACCATTCGATTAAAAAAATGATTTTCCGATATTATGGGAATTATAATAATACAACGCACTAAAATTTTGAATATTAAACAGCTCTAAACCCTTATTTATTTATTTATTTATTCATTACATAAACATTCAAACACAATAGCACAAAAGAAATATAATGTACAATCCAGAAAATATCGCTATATGCTTCTAATTTTAGTCACACATCTGTCTTTGCCCAGGCCAAATTGTGCATAAGTTATATGTTAAAAAGTATAAAATTATTCCTAGTGTGCCAAGTAAAGTGAAACCGAGCCCGCCTTGATAAGCACTCCTGTGATAAGGCGAGCTCACTTCCTGAGTCTTACTGGAGTGCCACGGTAGTGTCAGTAAAAATAACAAATTAAATTAGGTATATATTACCTAATAATTTTAACCGAAGATCATATCAAACATAATGCGATACCGCCAATTTGCCATTCCGACGGCTGCCGTGCGCATTCCTACGAACTTCGTTTTTATTATTGTAAACCCAGCATAATGAAGGTAGGCAAATAATTACGTATCCGCCCCGAAGAATGAAAATATGATATGAAAATATGTTATGATATGAAAAGACAATGTCTGCTACAGACTCACATCAAGAACTTCCGATAATATGGGTATCAAAATCTTCTCGCTCATCTCGTTCTCGTTCTCGCCTGTTCTTCGCCCGTTGTCATTTTTTATGTCGAATTCAAAGATTAGGTACAATAAAGCGACAATAGTGATGAAAGCTCTATAGTAGTTAAACTATTCGAGTCCAGCAGCGTAGTTAAAATATGCAAGTCACCCACCTATGCCGAATGTCCTAGCCAAAGTTTTAACCTTGCTTTACACGAATTTTTAGGAACTAATTACAGCGATTTACGAATTACAACGCGTGACAAACTAAAAGTATACAAAAATGCGTTTAGAAGCGTCTGCTCCCTTGCCTGATAAGAACCTTATCTTATAAATGTAGTAAAATCTGGTCCTACCACGTGCACGTAATAATTAAATTACTTACCAAGAATCTGTCGGTGCTCCTGTGACCTGGATCTGACGCCAATATGACTAAATCCACATGTCATATAATATGGGAGTCGAAGTCTAGTCGAAGATATATACAGTATAACGATTTTCATCTAAACCGGGGGTTGGACTGCAGACGGAAAATTCATAGACTTCGTCAACCTCTGTCGGGTGTATCTGTATCATCATCATCATCATCATTTATTCATTCCATAAAAGCATTTCACAATACTGAGGAACATGTCAAATTTTACAATCATAATTTACTGGATGATAAAACCGCTTTGATTAATTAAAAGGAAAAAAAAATAATTGTAATCAGAGGTGATTACTTAAAAATAGTCAAATTTACAAAATAATCAATAATCAAACAAATAATAATCAATACCATAAAAAAAAAACTGAAACATGCGTAATTAAAAACAATGTCAATAAAATCTAAAACTTAGTTCGAAAGTATAGTCATAATATGGTTATTTATAATCAAGCAATTGTGGACGCAATATCATAAAAGTCGTCCAGTTTGTAAAGGGCATGTTTGACTAACTGATTTTTCAAGCAGATTTTATATGCTGCCATCTCAAGTCTTTTCGTCGATGATGGCAAAGCATTGAACAATTTAAAACTAATATATAAAAATGTTTTTTGATATTTAGTCAAGCGTACTTTAGGCAATAACACATTGTTTTTATGTCGCGTATTATGGCTATGCCGAGTGGAGTGAAGCTCGCAATTTAAAACATTCTCTTTGGCGTATAAAAGGCACTGATATATGTACATGGACGACATGGTAAGGATACCAGCTTTAATAAAAAAAGGGGCGCAATGTGTTTCTCTGCTTACACCAAAAATTGTCCTAACGGCTTGCTTTTGTAGCACAAAAACGCGATGGGTATCGGCTGCATTACCCCATAGTAGTATCGCATAAGACATCTTTGAATGGAAGCAGGAGTGATACACACTGATCGCTGCACGTTCGCCAGCCAGAAATTTCACCTTTCTTATAGCATAGACTGCCGATGACAAAGTTGCACACAAATTATTGATATGTTGATTCCAGTTTAAATTTTCATCTAAAGTGATCCCTAAGAATTTAGTATTTCTGACAATATTTATATTTTCTGATTCCATTTTAATCGTTATATTTTTGTCATTCTTTTTAGTAGTTGAAAATTTCATCGCTACCGTTTTTGATGGGTTTATGAAAAGTTGTTTTTTTTCAAACCAAGTGTTAGCCACAAGAAGCTGCTCGTTTATCAGCTTTTCCAAGACCTGGGTGTTTTTATTTTCAAAAAAGAAGCTGGTGTCATCGGCGTATAGAAGCGTCTTTACTGGCGGCGTAATTGTCCTATCGATATCATTAATAAAAATAATAAATAGTAGTGGTCCAAGTATAGAGCCCTGAGGTACCCCGCGTGCAATTAATTTTGGCAATGACTTAGCATTGTTTATTTCCACAATTTGGTATCTCCTATTTAGATATGATGTGATCAGGCTATGAGCTCTACCGCGGATACCATACCTCTCTAGTTTATCTAGAAGAATCTGGTGATTCACACAGTCGAAGGCCTTCGATAGATCGCAAAAAACGGCTATGGGGTTTTGAGATGTGTCAAGTGATTCTAAAATTTGCTTTACTAACTCGCTAATTGCCATAGTGGTCGACTTATGCTTTCTGAAGCCGAATTGATTTCTTATAATAACATTAAAAGTATCTAAAAAAGTATTTATTCTATTAAATATAATTTTCTCAAAGACCTTTGAGAAACACGGCAACAAAGATATAGGACGAAAGTTATTTATATCTGTTTTACTGCCTTTTTTAAATATCAGCAAAACCTTTGCTGTTTTCATAGCAGTGGGGAAAATGCCTTGCTTTAGGCATTTATTTAAAATCGGTAATAGGATGGGCGTAATTATTGGCGATATATCCTTGATTAATTTCATGGAGTGGCCCCATATGTCAGTAGCCGACTTGGATTTTAATGATTTAAAACACGCACTAAGTTCACCCTCTGTGATCGGATAGAGGTGTAATGAGGCAGGCAAACTATCCGGTAGACTCACACTTTGATTACTTTTCGCCGTGTCTATAATGATATTACATGTATTAATGAAGTGGTAATTAAAGATATTTGTAAGTTCCTGTGGATTTGTATATTTTATCTGATTGTGTAGTAATTCGATAGATTCGATGTTTCTTGTAGTTTTGTTCCTACATTCTCTATTTATAATGTCCCATGTCGTCCGACTTTGGTTTTTAGAATTAAGAATTTAATTTTTAATTGATAGTCTCTTTGCGGATATAACAGTCATCCTGTAAACTTGTTTATATTTATTGTAGTAGCATCTTAGGGAGCCGCTTTCGTAGCGATTTAGTATATCTTGTAGAAATTGTAGTTTAGTTTGTGATATTTGAAGTCCACGTGTGATCTTGCATTGTTTAGATGTACATAGGCGTTTTGGAAAACTTGACTCAAAAATAAGATTGAATTTTCTAATGAAATTTGTAAAAACATTATCAGGCCCTGAGTTTAAATCTAGTTTCACGCTTGCTACTTGCTTATAAAATATAGCCTTATTTGTATCAGTTATCTGCCGTTTCCAAACATGCCCTTTATATGACATTTTTTTAATACATAAAGTCTCTAATATCTGTGCATTGTGATCAGAAAAAGTAATAACGACATTATGAATATAAGAATGGTCTGTTGAAACATTAGTGAAGATATTGTCAATGCAAGTCGCACTGCCCGTTGTTTTGTTGATTCTGGTGGGAAAATCCACGATCGTCTGCAGTCCATATGACATAAAGAGATCTTTTAGTGAGTTTGCTTGCGATGATAGCTTCAATAAATCCACGTTGAAGTCCCCGGTATTAACAAATGCTTCATCCTTGCGCTTGCTAATGATACTTAAGATCTTGTCCATTTGGCATAAGAATATGTTGAAATCGCTATTTGGGCTTCGATATATACATACAATGATGTATCTAGTTGTTTTAACCTCAATGCATGATATTTCAATGATTTTTTCAACCGATAAGTCCACAATATCTGGTCTACTTTTTGCTTCAACTGTTTCCTTTGTCAGTATACAGCAACCGCCGCATATGTGTGTTTGTCGACAGAAATAGCTCGTAAGTCTAAAATCTTTTATATGTAATGTATCGATATTGTAATCATGCAACCAGTGTTCTGTTAAACAGATTATGTCTATTCCGTACTTTTCAGAAATGATTTCCATTTGAAGACTCTTTTTATCAATGCCCTCCACATTAAGGTGAAATATACTAAAGGTACTTTTATTTGGCGTTCTTTTACTTCTATTGGATGTGCCACTATGGATGTTATCTGTGCTGATTGTATTCGATGTTCTATGTATAAGCTTACTCACGTTATTATTTACATGTAGATTGGGAGGGTCAGTTTTCTCGAAAAAACTGAATGTGTGTCACGGTAGGCCCTTTGTCAATTATTGCATCTTTTATTAGTCTGCACAGTTTCCATTTGCCACTGGAGTTTATACAGGATCCTTTCTGAATATAATCGTTCTCGATGAGATGGTCAGTTAGCCAGATAAATTTCGCATGAGGATACGTCATCGTGATATTGTGTAGCATTTTATTTAATGATCGTATAGAGTAATTTGCCTTTGAATTATCGAGTCTGTAGGGAATTGAAGTTATGATTGTGTTTGTATGTGATGATGATTTCAACAGCGCGATCAAATTCGTTTGTACTTTCTCTGTAGTCTCTGAGGTCAATTCAGGGATATATACTCGGGATGGTAGGATAGGTTAGGTAATAGGATAGTATGATAAGATAGGTATCCTAGATGTAATACCTGGCTGGATAGGTAGGGCAAGTATGTGGAAGTGGGCGATGGATAGTTTCCTGATGCCTGAAGCCGACTAGCAATACGAGGAACTCTTATCCGGAGACTAACGATATCTCCTTCTTTTATACTAAAAAAAACGGTTGTGTCATACATTGAATTTCCCGGCAAGTAGCCGAAAACAGATTTTATCTAGATATTAAAGTCCTAAATAAAATTGATGAGCGCCATCTCTCGGCAGGCGGACGAACCGGTTAGGTTCCGATGCAACCGCCTCGGGCGGTGCGGTTCATTTCTCGGCTAAGGACAGGGTTGGGCCAAGTGCCAACAGATGGCGTTAATATTTTCATAAAATGTATGGTGAAATGAAAGTATTATTAATGTAGCTTGTATATACGACATTCCAACCAAAATGTTACTATGAGGTTTCGGCTCAATGAGGCCTTAATAAATATACCAAATTTCAAGTATTCAAGTCCAATATTTCGACATGGAAATATGAATTGTGCGCCACTTTTAATTAGGCGTTCGGACGCTATTGTGTAGTAATACACATACATAGACATACAGTTACAAAGACAGACAGACAGGCCTAAATCTGGTAATGGCCTTAATCATCTCAGGAGGGCTCAAAATGGATATTACCGTCTTCATCACGAAAAAATATTTTTGCGATTTCACAATACTTATCCTTCCCGTCGGTTGGTGGGCCAGGAAAGTAAAATCAAGAAATAAAACAATAAACGATAATGAATTCAATTATAATACATAAAATTGGAATAAAAACCGACTTGCAGCAGCGTTCTACAGTTCTAAGTATCACGGTGATACTTCATAATTGATGCATATACAAAATTTTGTGTGTGCCCTGAAATTTTATGTGTGAACGTTGAGGAGTCCCCTCATTGGAAGTCAACCCTGGGTGCAGTAGCCATGCCATGGTGAAACTTAGAACGGGTTGTCGTAATTGAATGCATATACAAAATTTCGTGTCTGTGCTGTTGGCCGTTAAGAAGTCCCTTCGTCGGGAGCTAACCCTGGGTGCAGTAGCCATGTCATAGTGAAACTTAAGACGGGCTATCATAACTGAATCAGTATACAAAATTTTGTGTCTGTGCTGTTGATCGTTGATGAGTCCCTTCCTCGGGAGCCAACCCAGGGTGTACTGGTCATGCTTACTATAAAAAAATACACAATCATCGGAATTCAAATTCAAATTTAAATTAATTTATTCAATTTCAATTTACATTTTTAAAATGTTTAAATAGTCAAGACCTAACTATAGGCGGCCTCCTGTCCTAAGGTATACAATTTATTTTCATCGGTAATATTTTAGAATATCGCATATAGAATACATTTTCAACTTCGTATGGTAATATTTAAGGAGTTCCCTCAATTATTTATCGATTCCATCTTCAGAAGAGGGTTTTTATAAAAAAATATGAGACCAATCTGCGCAAGTATTACAAAAAACGAATTGATAACCTCCTCATTTTTTTTGAAATCGGTTAAAAATACGACGAATTTATATATAATAAAAATATATAATAAAAATATCGCAAATATATTAGAGTTATAGGTAGAAGTTTCTTGTTGGTAACCGATGACTGTGAGCTGCAATGGTGGTAAATTAAGCCGTCCCGGTTTTGTCGGTGCTAGGAATTTGACTTTCTGAAGTTGAAGTTGGATTACGACGAGAGATTTTAAATAACAAATGGAAGTACACTGTTATTTGTGAAGGAAATATGTCGACACTCAAGGAATCGGTAGAATACCAAGTTTTTTAACGAAATTTTCAGCAGGTAGATTACCTGTCATCCCTTAGACTGACCAGCCATTTGAGATCATAACCCATCTGCGCGGCGAGCCACCTGTCACTCTTAAAGCCAGACAATGGTGGGATCCAAACGATTATCTCGTTCCCTCTCCACTCGACGCGGTCGGGCAGGGAGGGGAGCAATGATGACGTCACGCGACAGGAAATTAAGGCGCCGAAGGCAACGTCCGGGCGGTCGCGCGAATATTGTGAGATAATTTCGTTATATTGTCCTCGGGCGCGCTCCGTTTCCTTGCCAATATCATTATCTCATATTAAAGCACGTTTTTCTCCCATCTCTCATCTCGGACTGAAGCATCGACCGCGCCGCGCGGACGACCCTCTCGGCACAGATTAGCCGGAAGTTAGGTGTTTACATCAGATACGACAAGCCTTAGTTATGCGGCTTCTTGAGTGAGATGTGTAAGTAAAAGTCGCGACTAAGTCATATTTTTTAAAGTTATTTTATGGTAGCATATTCCTACCACGATACTTGTTTTTATATAACTTTATATCCCTTACGGCAATGGCCCACCTTAATATCTAATGACAATTATATATAAGGCGGTCGGCTTTCATAACATCACGTGGCAGCACTCAGGCGATCACTAATCCACGAAATGACCATATCTGATACTGCTTAACTTCGGAGATATGAAGCAAACCAGTGTTTAAATGCGGCCACAGATGATACTCAAAATTGTTATTGAAATTTTGGGTTTAATTACCATTTAACTGGAGAAAAACGCGATGACTTCAATATGAAATACCACTAACGTCAGGTAGAGGCCGTGCAATCGATTTTGAATCAATGACCATACTGGAGCATTGAGAAATCAATCCAATTCTGTTAGTAAGGGCCTGAGGTAGCTCAGCTGGGTTCATTTCCCGGTGCCTCGCAATAAGGCGTTTGCGTTGGACTGCATTAGACAGTGGACTAGTGTGGACTGTGTTACTCCCTATGTCTCTGCGTTCACTCCATGGAAGAGAGAATGGCATGATACCATTATAACGCTCTGGGGTGACGATTTCACTCGTAGTAGTTTTCAACCCTCAATAATCATGAGAATAATGATATATTTTTAAGCTATTGCATAGCTTTTATCGCGGGCCTAGGCCAGCGGGGCGACCGAATGAAGAAATTTTTTAACGAAAATTAATGATTTTAAACTGATAATTACGTCTAAACAAGTACTGCTTACGATTCGAATGAAATATAATATGTTAAACAAGATTATTTTCCTAATATTCTTAGCTTTGAATATTTTAGATTTTGTTTATATTACATAGTGTAATTAATTTGTGAAATTAGGTCTAACCGAACACAAAAACGACTACTACGCAAATACTATCTGGCGTATTATTATGAAATCTACACCACTTTAAAGATAATTTATTTATCTATTTTTTTATTACGATTTTTTTTCGAATAATCCGTTTTTTTTTGCTTTATCGAATAAAAAAATCGTGCGCGGCGCTCTATCAGAAGACGTTTAAATTATTCCGAATCATTTGCTTTCGCAGCCGCAAATGATTCGGAATAATTTCAACGTTTTCCGATAGAGCGCAGTTACCTGATAACAGAAAAAATAAAATAAATAAAATAAAAAAATACGCGTGGCACTCGGGGACTGCCGCGGTAAAGCTATTGCATAGCATTTTTAACAACTTATGCAATAATAATTATTTGTTTATTTTTCTTATTTTATTTTTTCTGATACTGCGCTCTATCGGAAAACGTTGAAATTATTCCGAATCGTTTGCAGCTGCGGTAGCAAATGATTCGGAATAATTTAAACGTCTTCCGATAGAGCGCCGCGCACGAATTTTTTATTCGATAAAGCAAAGAAAACGTATTATTCGAAAAAATTATTGTATAGCATTAAAGCTATTGTATAGCATTTTTAACAACTTATGCAATTGTAATTATTTATTAAGCTATTGCATAGCTTTTATCGCGGGCCTAGTAGGCCAGCGCGATGACCGAATGAAGAAATTTCTTAACGAAAATTAATGATTTTAAACTGATAATTACGTCTAAACGAGTACTGCTTACGATTCGAACAAAATATATGTTAAACAAGAACATTTTCCTAATATTCTTAGCTTTGAATATTTTAGATTTTGTTTATATTACATAGTGTAATTAATTTGTGAAATTAGGTCTAACCGAACACAAAAACGGCTACTACGCAAATACTATCTGACGTATTAGTATGAAACCTGCACCATTTTAAAGATAATTTAATTATCTATCTTTTTATCTACTTTTTTTTTTAATAATCCGGTTTTTTTGCTTTATCGAATAAAAAATTCGTGCGCGGCGCCCTATCGGAAGACGTTTAAATTATTCCGAAGCCGCAGATGATTCGGAATAATTTCCACGTTTTCCGATAGAGCGCAGTTATCTGATATCAGAAATTATAAAATAAATAAATAATTATAATTGCATAAGTTGTTAAAAATTCTATGCAATAGCTTTACCGCGGAAGTCCACACGTATTTTTTTTTTTTTTTAATCTATGTGTTGTATCTAATGTATCATTACACTCTTCTTCCCCAATCTATGCTTGTGGCGTAGCTCACAATGCCCAAATAACAACTACTCACTTGCTTACACGACCTCTATCTACGGTAAACATAATAACGGCACGTGTCGGCTTTGCCGCCAATATGAATTGCCCCTTAATTAACTATATTAGGCAGAAGTAACTGAAGATACTAAAGAAGGCGAGACAACTCTAGGGAAACTGATGGCCTAATTATGGTATGAGGAAAATAAAAGAAAACGTCCAAGGGGGTATGATATACATAGATTAATCCATGGATTCATACAGGAAATATAGGGATCCGCAACTACATGTACTGAAACGTAGCAATTTTTCGGATACAGCTGCCTTATATAAGGGAAGAGAATTATATTACTAAAATCATTAAGTAGATAGCGTATTAGACTGCTCAACGCCGTACTACGATTTGACAACTACGATATTACTACAAAATGCAACCCATGATGGCATTCATAGTTCCACACATTGATTAAATATTCCCTTTTGTTCAACATGACAGCGTTCGTCGTATAGCTTTATGGCGGCGCACTATGCATGGCGCTCTAAACACGCCTATACGGTATTCTATCTCGAAATAAAATATGAATATAATAACAAACGAATTTTTAAAACATTTTTAACCATTTACAGTTCGTAGTATTGTAATATATTTACATAAAGATGTCAATTTTCTTTTTGGTATACAGGTCACAGGTAATAATTACGCAATTTAATCTTGAGATAACATTCCATCTCACAGTATTATTTTTGTGATGTAAATAGCCTATAAAGAAATGGCATTAATAACTTAATGTTATTATTGTTGTCGTTGGTTGGTTTAATCAACTAGATTTGTCAACTACGAACTACAACTAGAGTTGTCAACTAAGAAGACTTGGACAAAACAGTCCACCGTCAAGCTCCGCCACAAACGCGTAAGAGGCCAACGCCTTAACCGCGAGATAGCCAGGAGTGTTACCCGGTGGGCTTGCACTCACGCCCTTACTTCCAATTGCGACCAGATTACTCCAGTCTCTCGATTGGTTACGAGTTCGAGGTCGCTTGCGCGGTCCTCTCCCTTACAAAGCGGTGAAACGGTGTATATCAAATCTATCGCGGACCACGGCATCCTTTGCCCGGCTGTTCACCCAGGATCGGGTAGCCGATGGTCATTTCAAGAGCAGTCGCCGTAAGGTCCGCAACCACCCCCTCTCTATAGGAAACAGTACTGTTTCCAGACGCCCCCGACTGTTAGTCAGAGTGCGCAATCGATTGGCTTTTGCCGCACGGAGCACAAACCGTCCAGGAGCGCCAGAAGTTTGATTCCTAAGGGAAACTAACCCTAAGGCCAGAGTCCTAAGCAGGCTCGCACTTCATGCGTGGAGGCCGTCGGATGGGTGTTGACCCGTGAGTGTGACCAACCCTGAACAGAATAGGTCTTCGTGGCCAACTCAGCAAGGGCCCCTTAGCTCCCTTTAGTTAGTTTAACCCCTCTCCTCGCGGAGTAAAAATTCAGCCGTCCCATTCGCGCGCGACCTTTTCGCGCGCAAAATCGACGACCTTGATAAAACGACCATAACTTGTAAACCACTACACGGATCATAAAAAGAAGAACTGTAAAATGATCGCATTGAAATTTGACATACAAAACATTATAACCTTATCTCGTAAATCAATTAAGATAATAATGGCGACAAATTACAAATTTGGCGAAGTGAAAAAACTCGCCTATTTATCATTTCGATGTTTTTATCACAAAATACGAAAGTCTATGCGGAAATTGTATTTACAGTTATGTTCTTTATTAAATGCTTTACCAAAACCATTATTTTGTTTTACTTCTTTGCATACAAAAATATTTAGTTTTTCAGTCATAATAATCAAGAAAAATTTGATGTCTCCTCGTAAATTTTTTTTTTTTTAATTTTGTATTTCGGACTACTTAGGGACTTTATTTATATGAAATTCTTTCATAATAACTTTTCCACTACACTACACTTCTTATAAAATCATACCAGACATTTCAGCTTTGTCTGATATTACAGAAAAATCCAAAATTTTGCGAGTCGGTGACGAAAATTTGGTATTAACTTTGATAGGTCATAATACAAAAGTGGATAAAGTTTTTCAAATATATTGTGTTATTATGTGCTTATTATATGTCTAATAACTAATTATTATACTCTAAAGAGTCACATTTCATAGAAAAACTATAGGAAATCACGCTCAAAATATGGTAATTCTTCCATACTAATTACGTAAACAAATAGGTATGCGCACCCCGCGATTTCGCAAATATCGATAAAATTAGGCAGCGCGCCTGTCTATGCAATATCGCCGCGGTGCGTTCTTATTTGTTTAGGCAAATTCGGAGTGTGATTTTCTAGTTTCTTCTATGAAATGTGACTGGAGTATAATAATTAGTTATTGGACATCTAATAAGCGTCAAGTTTTCAATACATTCGAAAAACTTCTAACCACTTTTGTATGCCTTTGCAATTATTATGAAATCAGACTATCGCGGTTGCTTCACATTATAGCTTTATAAACGAATTTACCGCGTGAAGTGTGTAGCACCCGACGTTTCGGCGACGTTGCCCAGGGTAGACTGGACAGCGGCGGCTGCAACGTCGCCGAAACGTTGGTGTCCAAACTTTACGTGGTAAATTCGTTTTTTAACCACATTTGTATCATGCCTTTGCAATTATTATGAAATCAAAGACTATCGCGGTTGTTTGACATTATAAATAGCTTTATAAACGAATTTACCGCGTGAACTTTGTAGCACCCGACGTTTCGGCGACGTTGCAGCCGCCGTTTTCCAGGGTAGACTGGACAGCGGCCGCTGCAACATCGCCGAAACGTCGGGTGCTACAAACTTCACGCGGTATATTCGTTTTTTAACCACTTTTGTATAATTATTATTATTATTAAAATTTCGTAGAAGAAAACTCAACAAACCATTTTTTTTTATTTACTTAATTTCCAGTACAAAAATTTTACAGTAACAGTCATTTGATAAAAATAAAACAAACATGTCATAAAAATAAACAAAACAATTGAACCGACTAAAATAAAAACTTTCATCAGTTGGTAGGTATATTAGGTATACAATTATTCGTTTCTTTATATACAAAAGAAATATAGAAAAATATAACAAAAAAAAATGGATTTTATAATTTATTTTTTATGCGACTTACGCTTTAATTTTTTTAAATTGGTACTAAATTTCAGTACAAAATAGTACATGCACGTTTAAAAATTGCCACATTTGATAAAAACTTATAATGTATCACAAAAAAAAGTGCATAACACACATCACGTTACATCACAGCGTGATTACGTATGAATAAATTCGAGTGAAACGTCGTTATTCTATATAAAACAGTAATGTAAGAATGAATCTAATATTTTTCTCAGTGTGTATTCAAAGAGTTTATCAGTTGGTACATAAAATTATACCTAATGATGAAATACAGTTTATACCGAGTATCAGAGAAGGATAACTTTTATTTTGTATCGAGCATCGAGCCAACGCCCCCCCGCCCCAAATTCTATAGATCCAATCAATCATGACACATCCATCCATCGTACTGAAATAATGATACTATAGGTAAACTAATGTAAACTATTATTATAAAAATCAACTCATTCTCAACTCATTCTCGTCGCCTTCGTCCGCATTCGTGCCGACGTCTCGCTGTCGCAATAACTTCGCTGTGTCCCTAGCGCGACAATCACGACGAACCCTCTCAGTTTCATCCACTATCTCTTTCAATACAGCGGGGACGTCTTCATCGGTCTTACATACTTCTACAATTTCAGCGCGAACGCAGCGGCGATCTCTGAAAAGTAACAAACAAAATACTGCTTAGTAGGATCGTCGATAATCTGACCATCCTTAGAAGAATTGGTGTATTCGTTGAAAAATGAATCCCCTTAGGGAATATAAAATCAGTTGATACGTAGTAAAATTATTCATAAGTAGTAGAAAAGATATGTAGTAAAATTATTCATCGTAATATTCAAATTGTCGAACGGTACGCAAACCGTCCAGTAGCGCCCGGGGAAATCCACCAGGAGAAACCGATCCACTAGCCGTGAGGCCTGAGACGCAAGAGCATTACCTGGGGTAGCCTCTTAATTACTAAACGACAATTTGGGCGATATTGAGTTATATATATCACTAGAATCATAAAAAAATCCTGCGTCGATTAGTCCCACTCTCAAACTGCTGGGGTAGTTTTTGTTGTCGCTTTGTATTTTATATTTTGTTGATTATTTACAGTTTTCGGCAACCAAACGACAAAAAATTTGATCAGTTCTTTAAAATGATCAAAAAAGTCACCTGTCGGTTGACTGGAAGATATTGAGTTGGTTGACTTTAAGATATTGGGCTGGTTGACTGGAAGATATTGTGTTGGTTGACTGGAAGATATTGTAATGTAGCAATAAGTCCGCCATTGTACCTTATTTTTTATTGTGCAATAAAGAGATTTTCATTAATTCATTTATTCATCTTAGCAATCTTTATGTTAGTTTAGATTTGAAGAATACATTATATCAATTGCGACCAGATTACTCCGGTCTCTCGATTGGTTACGATTTCGAGGTCGCTTGCGCTGTTAGCGGTGAAACGCTGTATACCGAATCTATCGCTGACCACGGCATCCTTTGCCCGGCTTTTCACCAAGGATCGGGTAGCCGATGGTCGTTTCAAGAGCAGTCGCCGTAAGGTCTATATAGAAGTCAAAATAAAATTCAAAATTAAATTAATAAGTACTGACCTTATAAAGCTCGGCGACGAAAACGAGACGGGGGCTGCATGGACGTCGAACGGCAAGCGCGCAACATATCTGAAAAATAAAACAAAATACTGCTTAGGAGGATATTTGATAATCTGACCAACCTTAGAAGAATAGTCCGGTCTCTCCGCTGTTGACCGTTGAGGGAGTTAATGGGCCCTAGCTGAGGTGGCCACGAAGACCCATTCTGTTCAGGGTTGGTCACACTCACGGGTCGACACCTATCCGACGGCCTCCACGCATGAAGTGCGAGCCCGGGTAGGACTCTGGCCTTATTTATTTATTTATTTATTTATTTATTTTCATAACAAATCAACATTACAGTTTCTACCAATCCGTTGATATGCAATATACACATAAATATAAAAAAATAATAGAATTCTTACAAGTACATACATAACATGTTTAAATAAGCGTTAAATACAAATACCGGCATTAAGAATAGAAAAACTTACAAACTTACAGTACATAAGAGTGAAAACAGTTTATATTATTCTGCCATAAACAAGTAGCGCAATGCCCACACCTTGAAGAGATGCGGGCTCGCTGTAAAAATATCAAAGTCTGGCGCTGTCGAACATAGCGCATTTATGTGCCGCAAAGCTCGTGTAAGCAGACTCCATCGACTTAGGTTGGTGCGCGAGGACGGCTCCGCAAATAGATTATGAATGCGAGCACGATTATAATTGTCCGGGACAAAGAGACAAACCTTCGCTAGCATGCTAGGATTATCAACTCTTCCCCTAATCAGCTTGAATTCCCCTAACTTATGGTCAGTTTCCCCTAGGAATCAAACTCTGCACAATCTAACTTATGGTCAGTTTCCCATAGGAATCAAAATCAGACTGTGCACTCTGACTAACAACTTGGGTTGTCGACTACAACGGGCGAACCCGTCACCCCAGGCTGGTATAACGATCTTACACCGCATGGTGAGACACAGTCTAGATTTCCTCAGTAAATAAGCCCAAATTGAAAAAAAGTTGTATGTTATTTTAAGCTGCATTTAGTTTCCCTATAAAATCCGATATTCAAATAACCACATTTCTCAAAAATAAAAATATCGAAAGAAAAAATTTTTGTTCCTTATTTTTTTGTTGTTTTCTATCGATAGAAATCCAATCCTTCTCTACAGACATTGAGAAATTTCGGTTTTTGCCGCCAAACTATAAACTGTGAAAATGTGGTCTGATTTAGAACCGACTTGTAAATATCAAAATACATCTAATTCCTTGAGTATATACCGCCTAAATGAAAGAATAACGATTTTATAAGCGAAATAAACCAATGTTACTAC
Source organism: Micropterix aruncella (assembly GCA_944548615.1). Classification (NCBI taxonomy): domain Eukaryota; kingdom Metazoa; phylum Arthropoda; class Insecta; order Lepidoptera; family Micropterigidae; genus Micropterix; species Micropterix aruncella. Next base: position 19,761,649 of record OX155961.1, read on the forward strand.
TACATTCGCGACGCATTCGCCAGAATTCAATCGTTTCGAAAAAAAATTCGCCCCGCCGCCATTGGATGCGATGCGTCACTGTACAAATTTACTAAAAACTACATGAAAATAAGGAAATCGCCTTCTCCAATCGGTAATTATCATTCCTACACAATTTTAGAATGCATATAACTCACTTTTACGGGTAAAATTCAACTAAAAACACTTAAAATCACAATAAATGTAGCGCGTCTCCTCGCACTCGTTCGGCGCTGTATCGTCGCTGTCACGACGGAAATTTCCACGACGTTTGGCAGTGTTGCAATATATCATACAGCTTTTATCGCATGATACTATCGTAGAATTTAATAGTAACGAATCTTTGGCTATTTTCTGGCATCATACGATAAAATAAAGAAGCCCGTTCTATTTTTAAATGGATTTTTTCGCAAACGGCCCCCATCGTGTCGCCATCAGTGGACCAAGTGGTCGCCTTTCATTTCAGTGTATTAAAACTTGCATCCCCAAAAGGACGCCTTTCATTTGAAGGGTTAATCAGTCGATCCCTTATATAAAATCATTTATTGTTAATGTTAGATGGCCAAATAAATTGCTTTTCGTTTCGCCACGCAATACTATCAGCGCCACCTGTATGTCGCTGACGCATAAGAGTTGCCAAAATGTGTTTTAACGTCGAGCAATTTAATGCCATATAAAAACAATTTTAATAGTAATATTTATATTATTAATTCAATGCTTTTATTTATTTCGCTATTTTTTTAAACTATTTTTTCTTATTTTGAATATGTTTTCTTTTTTAAACTTCGATATGTTTAAAATGTTTGCCCTAGAACAAGTTTTTACTTAGTTGTGCGACATGGGACCGATCTTCACTATAAGCGTGACACAACTTGTTGTGGGTTTTATTTAAAGTGTTGATATTAATTATCATTTGTTACGCTTGTTGCATATTATGTACATTACCATAAAATAAATAAATTGTAAGTAATCTATATAGACGAAACCGTAAAAAAAAGTAGGAAAAATATGGGAGTATATGATAAATCATAAGTTATCTTGTTCATTTACAATATCGTTAGGTTTATTTTATTTATAAGGATGTTATACATTTTTGGCAAATAAACAAGAAATTTCTTTGCCCAAAAGTTGTTCTCATGAGAGGCACATTCATGTAATCTCCAGCTGCTCTTCTGGTTGCTAATGTTTGTCGTTGCAACTTTGCTGGTATGGTTTTTGTACGTTTATGAATCAAAATATTTTTCGCATATAATAACATAACGCCTAAAATTCTCCTTTGTTTTTACTTTCCTGACGACCTATCGGAAAGGAAAGTATTGTGATCGCGCTAAAAAAAAATTTTGAGATGAAGATGGGAATATATATTTTGAGACTCCCTGAGACGATTGAGACTATTTCCAGACCGATCTCTGTCTGTATGTATGTCTGTATGTCTGTATGTCTGTATGTCTGTATGTATGTATTCTTCCACGATAGCGCCCAGACGCTTAATCGGATTGAGCTGAAATTTGGTATATAAGCTTCTGTTAACCGTCGGAGGAACCCATTAGTTTTTGGAGTCCCTACGCCCTACGGTTGTGGTACCTCCCATACAAATTTGGGGTTCCCGGCGAAAAAATTGTTTCCGCGATAACGCCCAGACGCTTAATCTGTCTAAGTTAAAATTTGGCATAGAAGCTTCTGTTAACCATCGGAAGAACCTATTAGTTTTTGGGGTACTTACGACCAACTTTTGGGGTACCTGCCATACAAATTTGGGGTACTAGAGTAAAAAATGTCGCTGTTTTTTCGCACCTCCCCGGATACTAGTCAGGAAAGTCTTGGGGTGACACAACCGATTTATTTTATTTATTTCTCAGTCAGGAATTCTCACGATAGAATTGTAATATAAAAGAATAACATAAAAAAAAATCATGACGATATCATTAAGTATCTGATTACCACTGTCGTTCTGGCCCTTTTCTAACTTTTTTTGTTTATTTGAAGTTGTCCATAATGAATAAATAAAAAATGGAATAAATAAATTTTGACACAATTGATTTCGAAATCGCTGATGTAACACCAAAAAAGTAATAAGTACACAAATATGTCACAATTATATATATAGAGAGATAGTCCTACGCGCAGAAACAATAGATCCACTATCACTAATATTATCACAATGCTTCAATTTAACTAAGAAACCCGTACCGCGTTGTATATATGTTTTTACCAAACATATAGGAGTAATCATGAATGCTATTTTGAATCTGGAAATATTCTCGCGTTTTCGAACACCTACATTTTGCTAGTCGGGTCGTACCTGTAATCAGTGACAACCTTGCTTTGCTGACTTTAAAACAGCAACGCTGTTGGTGACCGACTTTTATTTAGCCCTCTTTTTTTCGCATTTAGTATAGAGATAGTCGATAAGTACTGATTGGATATCTTCCTATATAAACGTACACTCTTGCTTAGATGAGTATTATGTGCCATAAACAGACTTCGCGTTATTTTCTGTCGGTCTACCTAATATTAAACTATTTGGTAATTTATTATAATGGTATTAAACTATTTGGTAATTTATTCACATTGCCGAGCGCAAGTACGCTACGCAAGATACAGTGAGTGTTGTGTGCAGGACGGATTTTCAAAATTCCCGCGCGCCGAACCCGTCGCCCCACCACCTAGAGCTGTCGACTACAACGGGCGGACCCATCACCTCAGAAAGTTTCAACGATATTCTATCATTCTGTCTCCCGTGAGGTGAGCGCAGAAGACTTAGGACGATAAACAATCCACTGTCTAGTTACGCTACCTGCCCGTCAGAGGCCAACGCCTTACGACTGGTTACAGGATCGAGGTTGCTTGCGCGGTCCTCTCCCTTATAAAGCGGTAATACGGTGTCTACCGAATCTATCGCGGATCACGGCATCTTTCGCCCAGCTTATTCACCCGGGACCGGGTGGCCGAATGGTCGTTTCAAGAGCAGTTACCATAAGATTAACAACAAGCCCCGCTTTATAGGAAACATTACTGTTTCCAGACTCCCCCGGCTGTTAGTCGGAATACACAATCGATTCGATTGGCTGACGCCGCACGGTGAGCAAACCGTCCCAGGAATCTGGCCTGCTGGCCAGCTTCCCCTAGAAGTCTACCTTCGAGCGCTCCTGGGCGGTTTGCACACCGTGCAGTGTCAGCCAATGGATTGTGCATTCTGTCCGACAGCCGGGGGAGTCTGGAAACAGTACTGTCTCCTATAGAGCAGGGGTAGTTGTTCACTTGTGGCAACTGCTCTTGAAATGACCAATCAGCTACCCGATTCCGGGTGAAAGCCGGATAAAGATCGCCGTGGTCCGCGATAGATTCGATAGACGCCGTATCACCGCATCGTAAGGGAGAGGACTGGGCAAGCGACATCGAACCTGTAACAAGTCGGGAGACCGGAGTATTCTGGTTGCAAATGGTAGTAAGGGCGCGAGTGTCGGCCTGCTGGGTGACTAAACTAGTTATTTCACGGTAAGGCGTTGGCTTCTTACGGGTATGTGGCGTAACTAGACGGTGAACTGTTTTATCCTAAGTCTTCTGCGCTCATCTCCCGGGAGACAGAATGATCTAATATCGTTCTTTAACACTTCCTGAGGTGACGGGTTCGCCCGTTGTAGTCGACAGCTCTAGTTGTTTTAAAGGGTTGAAATTGAAATCACAAATACATCGGTATCAGTACATTTTCTGCACGGAGCCAATGAAGCACATTACTTGAAGCATTTCCCGCGAAGGTATCCGAAGTTATCCGAAGAATGTTTCCGTCGATTCAGAAATAAACTAGCCTCTTTTCAGTCGTACATAATTCATGCCCCCGCCAAAGCAGCCAATGGATTGTGCATTCTGTTCGACAGCCGGGGGAGTCTGGAAACGGTACTGTCTCCTACAGAGCAGGGGTAGTTGTTCACTTATGGCAACTGCTCTTGAAATGACCAATCAGCTACCCGATTCCGGGTGAAAGCCGGATAAAGAACGCCGTGGTCCGCGCTAGATTCGATAGACGCCGTATCACCGCATCGTAAGGGAGAGGACTGGGCAAACGACCTCGAACCTGTAACAAGTCGGGAGACCGGAGTATTCTGGTTGCAAATGGTAGTAAGGGCGCGAGTGTCGGCCTGCTGGGTGACTAAACTAGTTATTTCACGGTAAGGCGTTGGCTTCTTACGGGTATGTGGCGTAACTAGACGGTGAACAGTTTATCCTAATTCTTCTGCGCTCATCTCACGGGAGACAGAATGATCTAATATCGTTCTTAAACACTTCCTGAGGTGACGGGTTCGCCCGTTGTAGTCGACAGCTCTAGTTGTTTTAAAGGGTTGAAATTGAAATCACAAATACATCGGTATCAGTACATTTTCTGCACGGAGCCAATGAAGTACATTACTTTAAGCATTTCCCGCGAAGGTATCCGAAGTTATCCGAAGAATGTTTCCGTCGATTCAGAAATAAACTAGCCTCTTTTCAGTCGTACATAATTCATGCCCCCGCCAAAGCAGGATATCAGTTTATGTGTGCGGGGAGTTATACATTTTAGATAAGCGGATCTGGCCGCCGCACGCGGTCGGGCACGGTTCTTGGCTAACTATCCCGAAGTAAACTTGAGTCACGGATGGGCGGGACGTGACCGCAGACTCAAACCGCCGCACGACGACGGTCGCGACATCCAGAGGCCTTGCGCGTGACACTGCCCACGGATGTGCCCTGCCGAGGTTCGGCCACACAGCTTACCTCGTTATAAATTCGTGTAGCGGACCAAAGACATAACGTGAGTTATAGAAACTAGACGCGTGTATACAGCCGTTGATTTTTTCACGGACACAAAATTTCTAGGAGTAAACATAGACCATAAATTGAATTGGGAAGCTTACATCAATAATTTATATAAAAGTGTATCATCTGCGGTATTTGCTATCCAACGAATTAAATTTCTCAGCGGGGAGAGTGCGTCTTTGAGCGTGTATCATGTATGTTTCCACTCGAGGCTATCGTATGCGATTCTTGTTTGGGGGAATGCCACGGACAGTAGCGGAGAATTCGTCCTTCTAAAGCAGGCGATGAGGACGATAGCCGGTGTACGAATAAACACATTGCACGCCTTTTTTCAAGAAATACAAAGTTCTTAACTTAGGCGCTTTTTTTGCGGCCTGGCCGCAGCAGCCAGGCCGCGTCGGATAACGAGATACTACGAAATGTATGGAATCGCCGTCGGGCGTGCGCACTTGTGCCACGCGGTTAAGTGCGGTAAGTGCGGCGATTCCATACATTCAGCAGTATCTCTCAAGCTGCAAGTGCGCGCCGTGGCTTACTATGGCATCAGTGTATATTCTCAGTTGTTTAGTGTACGCTAAAAACAACATACAAGAGTGTACGCCTAAAATGCACATACATCATCACGATACTCACAGGTAAGCCAAAATAGCCCTCCCCAAAGTCCGTTTGACTATGATCCAAAAATCTAAGCATCATCTGAGGCGCGTAGAGGGAAATAGCAATTTCAACTTCGAGATTTTGAAGATTATACTGTTTCAGATTGAGGAAATTGTAAACTCGACGCCTCTTCTCCCACTTTTGTCTCATACTGATAGCTCAGATTATGGTCTCCCTCTTATTTTCTTGTAAATTAAATGCTGGCTTCGCTTCTCTTCGCTGAATTGAGCAATGTTTATATTTACAGATTGAGTGTCTATAATTAAACATTTAAGATCAAGAAGACTTTTTGGCAAACTGTTTCAACGATTAATTGAGCAACCTGCAGGACTGGCAAAATTTGTTTTATGAAAAACCCAAAATAAAAGTCACCCAAAATAAAAAAGCTACCGTATTGAGAGAGAATTGTGTGTTATCAATGAATTCTAATTAGGTGACTGACAATTTAAATTTAAATTTAATTTAGTACGATATTTTTATTATTTCCTTGACTGTTATATTATTACGACTAATATATTGTCTTTCCGAAAAACAGTTTTATCAACTTAACCGATAATTTTCACGTCAAAATGTTTTAAAATAAGTTAGTATTTTTAATTTTTTTTACTATATGTTATCCAATAATCAGCTGGTCGACTTTGTAGTTTTAATGCAATAAAATTATTATACATTATTTGGCAAGACTCTTCAGAAGCCATAACTATCGATTTTTATAATTATTTGAAGGTAACATGATAACTGGAAACTTCCATATCTTAAGAACTTTGGTTTCATAATTTTTGTGAAAAATATAAGCACTAATTTAAAAAAGTTTCTAAGCGTATCCCTCGATACGGAACCAAACCTTGGACATTCGGGCTTTTAGCTGATTTCGAAAACTTTCAGGCGCGATTATTTATACAATGTAAGCGGTGAATGTGTTTCACTTTAATTTGATTATATTGACTGGTTAATTCTTCAGCGTCGCGCTTATCTACGTTTTTTTTCTTTAAGCCCTTAATTAATTACAATTAATTAAATCGTCAGAGCGCTCTGAGAGTTACGCTAAATATTTTTATTATTATATTGACTGGTTAATTCTTTAGCGTCGCGCTTAACCACATTTTTTATTTAGGCCCTAAATTAAATACAATTAATAAAAACGTAAGAACGCTCTGAAAACTACGTTAAATATGCTTTACCATTAACACCTTTAAACCAGCACTGCGGAAAGATAGTTTTACTGTGTGAGCGCTGCGATCGAACGTTTAGTATCCACCCGCTCGCTGGCGTACGCCCGTAAAATATATGCCCGACGTTTCATCAATACTGAATGTTTATTGGCCAAACCCTACCCAAGTCACCTCGCCTATTTCTTCTCGGGTCCGCCCCGCCCATTTCAGATATTTTTCAAAAGTATTATATCGTCTTAACCGTCTATCTGCTAAAATATTATATGAATTCCGTAATCACTGGTTTTTATAACCAAAAATATTTAATATCAAGTAAAGAAAGTATTGTGTACTAATGTCTGAATATGTACCTATAAGGTTTGAAGACAATAAACTTGATTAAATTTGATTTGTTTTGTTTATATACAATAGTGTTGGTGAAGGAAGTTAAATTCCCGCGTCTTGAGTATCAAAGTGTTTTGTTTCATTTTCTGGACTGATATTATTACATACGTATATTTTCTCAACGTCTGCACTGTGCCCGTGTCTTCAGGTGACATCACGCATGCGATGACTACGCACACGTTACATTTAATCTGATAAATTTTATATAGTTAGGGCCGGGAGCGGACGCGTGGTATCTACAGCGACGCCTGTCTTCTGAATATTTGATAGTATTGGAGGGTATTCAATTGTGATTTGGGGCGCACCACTATCTGGATTATGCGATCCTAATACTACACCTTCCGCCCGCTCGGATTTACCAACTGTTACGGCCAGATAACACGCGGAATGTGCTCGGCGACAATGTGCGCAGATAACGAGTTACCTTATGCCGCAAGATTCGAGTAAAGGGGCTCTTAAGTTATCTCTGCGGGTTATTTATTGATAAGTATCAGTTTACAACACAGTTAAGGAATACGTGATTTATATATTTTGAAGTCGCAGTTTAATATATAAATCATTAACTGTAGAATGGAGATATTTGATAATTATGAAGAAATCTGTCTTATTTTTGCTGTTATTTCGATACTGAGCCAGATTACTCCAAAAAGGTTGTTACAGTATCAGTATCCCAGGCTTTTTTTTAATGACAGCTGGGACATTGGGGAATGTTAGTTACTACGGATGAAGCCGCCAACCGAAGGAGTTATAACGGGCCTTGCCGTGAACATTAGGACTTTGTGGAAAACTCTATTCGTTTTCAAACTACGCTAATAGCCCGTAAGTGTCACCTTACTGCGAGGCACTGAGAAGTGCCACTGGCAGGCCTACTCGCGCCTTACTACCAGATTTGGGCGGATTTCTCCATTCTCCAGTCTAGTCTCAGATTAGAGGACGCTTGCGAGGATTGTACCTGACATTAGCGGTAATTCATCCAGCTTACCCGTCAAGCTCACTCGGGATCGGGTAGCCAACGGATCGTTTCTAAAAATAGGTGACGCCAGATCAATACTTACTCCCCGCTTCTTAAGAAATCAGGATCCGCACTTCCCATCCCAACTGACTATGACTGCAGGTTACAGCCGCAGGGAGCATTCATAGTGGGCCTTCCATGGTAAGTCCCTCAACGAGGAGGCTGCCGGAAAGGAGTTGAACCGTGAGTTGGGTAGACCTAAAGAAACATAATTAGGCCATCATTGACTGGTTCTAAGGCATCGCGGTTGGTTTAAGTGGGTGTACTTTTGACATAATTGCTGATATTATTGGTACTGAGCTTTTATTTTTTACGACGCTATCGAATCATTCAATGGTGTCTTTCAAAATCAGCAATTGAATGGAATTGAGTTTTTGATTTCCACGATCTGCGCTTGTGGTATTTTTTTCTATGAATTGTCGATGAAAATAGATTACATATTTTGAGGAAAATACTAGTGACGCGATTCTCCACACTACCATAACAGAAATTATACTAGAAAATAAGGCATTTTGAAATTTTCCAAGAAAGCACTCATAAATAAAAGCATAAACAACATTAAATGACGGAAAATGTAATTTATAAAAAATGTTGTGAATAAAAGCAATAATATAGCTTTATAATCAAATTTATTTAAATGTTATATTCCGTGTATAATATCTAGAATGGCAAATATGCAAAAAAAATATTATAATATTATATTAATATACTATTATATATGGCTAATTACCTATATCCCCTAGCGCAGCTAACAGATCCAGACATTATATTTTTTTAAACTATTTAAACGAAAACCGTCGCAAAATACCCTAAACGATAATCTACATACGATGTGTCAGTACAAACTATATACTTGTATTCCTAAGAATCCTCGACTATGTCAGCAGTATGAGGAGGGGAAATACTGGGATACTAGCTGAACACACCTATCTGAACACACCTCGTATGTATGTTGCTCGAACTCTGTAATGTGTCTCATGATTTCATTTCCGCTCTGTTTCCTGACGTAGGCAATATGCTAAGGTTCGCTGTTCAAAATGGTGTGCCTAGTGACCGCACATACTAATATACTATATTTTATGGGTCTACACTGCAAATAATACATTTTCAATAATTGATTGGCATTGGTGTTTTCGTGCAATTAGCCATATTTAAGAAGATTCCTAACTTCAAAACTCCGAAACGGCTTAAAATTGAGTTAAGTTGTAGTAGTCATAAATGTTGTAGATAAATCGATCTTTACAGTGGTAAATATGTTATTGTTATTGGAGAGGTAGGCCCAGCGCTTATACATTTTGTCCCATTGCCGTTTCCGTAATAAATCAACCACCCTGGACATATCACCCCGACATAGACAATTTATATCTTGTAGGTTAGTAAAATTCTACTAAATATAACAATCTAATAATTTTAGGTGGTTAAAAGTTCGGATAAATAGAAGAAATGAAAGAGAAGCCAAAACAAACCTTGTGCCTTCGCCCGATATAATAATATGTTCGCCTACATGCAGCAATATAGTGCAACGAGTATTACATTTTTTTCGAATTCAAAAATAACTTTTGACGCTAGAGGATGTATGATGGTCAGATTTCAGGGCTATCAGTCGACATAGTCCATCTTGGCTGCTAGTGCATCTTTGAGGTTGTTGTAGGGATGGACGTCGAAGGAAAATCATCGATTTTATAATCGATACCAACATCCTAACGGAAACATCGATGGTCCAAAAATATCCTTTTCAAATCATCGATATTTAGATCATCTAAACATCGACGTTTCTTTTAAAAGACATTGTTTATTGGACTCATTTTTCTGACAATCCCTATGAGATTTCTTCTGATTAAATCAATAATAGATATGATCTCAGTGATTATGTATAATTCAAGATAGGTTTTTTTTTTTAAAACTAAAAAAAATAATTTTAATCTAAATTTAAAATAGGAAATCAATACGTTTCCGATATTCGTCGTTTAAACGTCGCACCTTTTTTTGTTCGATTTTATATAAAAATGCTATCGATCCTAATACTACATCGCCTAAGACTACATTAGTGTCATAAACCAAGGTAAACTATACTCAAAGTACATAAAAATATATCTCTTGTTCTCAGGTATCATGGATGAGAAAACGAGACCTACACATACTCACATCTCATATCTTCACGTATACAGGAGATGGAAGATTCAGCGTGATGCATCCAGAGTCTTCGGACGACTGGAACCTCAAGATAGACTACGTTCAGCCGAGGGATGCCGGTATCTACGAATGTCAAGTGAACACAGAGCCTAAAATCAATATGGCTATTATGCTCAACGTAGAAGGTATCTAATTTAAAATTTATTATTAATTGCATGGTTTCTAGTATTAAATTGAGTTAGAGGTAGTGAAGGGTCAAATATGAGGAATCATTAAATATACTCATATTTTTAACCTACAAAAAAACAATACGCATGTCTTTCGACTTTGGACGATTAAAAGAATATTTTAATTATATTTTATTTTTTAATTTTTATTTATTTATTACCCATTTTTTTTAAATACAGTTTTATATAAAATCCAGCCAAGCCTAAGGCTTACCTGCTGGAGATTATGATAGGGTGACTTTCAGTGCAACTTTAGTGGCCATTTTGACCATATTATAATATATCTGCTACATTAGTCAGGATTAGTCGGCACAGAAAGCCACCCCCTTGATAATGTTTACATAAGAAGATGAACGAACTTAATGCTAATAAAATAAAGTATAAATCTTATTCGTATCATTTACACGTGTGTTTCACTTTCACTTATTTTAAAGCTAACTATTTTTAATTCTTTTTTTTGTTTTTTTGTACATTTTTTATAAGTTTTTAAATTTAGAGGAATTTGGTTGAATATATGAGGGATTAGCCAATTCAATCTTCTTTTGCCATAAAGGTTGCGAAATGAAGGGACGAGTAGCCGTTCATTTTGTATCTGTCTAGTGCTTTGTTTATGTTGGTCATAAATTCGGAACTCGTCAGTCTCGAAATATTGAACTGTCGATCTATAAATAAATAATACATCAGCTGGTAATATGTCACAATAATTGAAAAGTCCTATCTGGTCGTTCCTGAATTTATTTCGAATCTTGTTTGGAACTATTATTTTTAAAATACGGTGTTGTAGAGATGTGATGCGCGATATTATATATTATATAAGCATCATGGATTATTACTAAAATGGATATACTAAACATTCTTATGCTATAAATAATGCAGCTGCATACAACAGAGAAAAGACTGAAGAATGGAAACAAGAGCATTTTGAATATTTTCACATCATTGCAAACTGCATGTTATCCCATTTTTTAAAAAATTAACAATCCGCAACGGACCAAAAAAATAAATAACAATTTACATTCCAAAATTATAAATGACTCAATTATAGTATATATAAATAAATAAATACAAACGGAGCTGCCATGGAATTCACCGACCGGAGTCGGGCCCATCATAATACTATTTTTTACACTTCTGGGGGGTGAGCAGTGGATTCCGGACTTACGAACCGGCTGTGGTAGGTTTAGGACAGCTGTCTTGCCACATGTGAGCGTTCACCTTGCCACCCATTCACTCCCCCTTCGAAGCCATAGAATTTGAGATGCGCAAATCGCAGTTTTAGATAATTTTTCTAAGAAAGAGTTGATTATTTTTCTGGAAAGGCCAAGATCTTTAAAGAGGTGAAATAGAGATTTAGCTGGCAGGCCACGAGCGCCAACTTCCACCGCGTGAAGGTGAACAGTGAAGCCGTTCCGGGTTACGGCATTTGCAAGATCATGGTATTTATTTAATTTGTACTCGTGGTCTTTTGGGATATTTGATTCCCATGGAACAGTTAATTCTACAATAAGAGCCACCTTCCGAGATAGAGAGTAAAGAGTTATATCTGGACGGAGGGCTGTGCATCCGAGACTTTCAGGGAATTTATACTGCTTAGAGACCGAATCAACCTCCAGAATCCAATCTGTAGCTTTCTCGATTATTGAGAAAGGTTTTGTAGTTAAATGTTTTTTGCCTTTAGAGCCATCCCGCACAAACTGTATTGGGGGTTTGGAGGATACTGTCAAACCCTCGTTGGCACGAGCCACTGAGAGACTAATTACCTCGCGAATAACAGCGAGAACTTTGTCATGGCGGTAAGTGTACCGTCCTTGATCTAAGGCCACCTTGCAGCCAGCTAGAATGTGTCTAGCTGTGCAAGGGGTATTGCTACAGAGGGGACAAGAACTATCCTCGGCAAAGCTCCAACGAGCGAGGTTACTGGGGTCTGGAAGTGTATGCTGAAAGGCATTCAAATAAAATTTCAGCATCTCTGGCGTCCAGTCATAGAGCATTACCTTCCAGTGCATTGGAGGCGGAATGCAAAAGTCACCAATTGTTGTCCAGTCATTCTGGCATTGAAGGCCAATAGCATGAGCCATACTCTTGCTGTCAATATATTATTATACGGCAATATATTATGTAAAATAAAAGCTATGCTACTCCTACCTATAAAAGGCATTATTTGATAGCTTCCTAATCAGTACGCAAGGCGAGCTCGACTAAGACTATCTTTTGGGGCATATTCGATAACCGTATTAACCTTAATCTTAAAAGAAAAAATGTGATATTAAAAATACTACAATATACCAGTAATAACTTACCGCTAAACGATTTGGATTGAAATTATTACATAATCACAGCACAGCAATAATTATATGAACCGACATTCGCTCGAATAAGTACTACATTTGATAATATGATACAGGGTTAGTTTTTAGTTACCGGCATCGTTTAAGTGAGTGAATAAGTACGAGCAGCAAAAGGCAATTTTAATAAAAATTTGTATAAAAAAAACTGAAAAAAACATTTTTTTTTTTTTTATAGTATAAACAGCGGTGAACACGATGCACTATTTGGCGGTAGGTAAAATATCGCTATTATTATTTATTAGCGATATTTTACTTGGCATTAGATATCGAAGCGCGCTCAATGCTTCTCAAACTTTTTACAAACAAAAGATAAAACTTACAAATTTTCCAAAAAAAAATGATATTTTTTTTGTTTCCTCCTAAAAAAAATATTAAAAGTTGCTCACTTACTCGTACTGATTCACCCTGGCCTAAAAACTCCCCCTGTTTACAGGTGAGTTTTAAAACAGAACAGCAAAAATGGCTAAATGGGGTCACGAGCCGAATTTTTGAGAAATAAAAAATGGCATTATTACTTTTTTCAAAAGCCTATGTTTTAATAAAAGGCAAAATCAAACACAGTGAGCTTCAAAGGAAGAGTGTACTCGAATGAATCAGGGTGGCCCTTATTTTTCGAATTTCGAATTTTCTTTGCACATCCCTCGTTTGGTGCCACTGCAAGGAAAGAGGTGCCCTACAAGATTCAAAAATCGAAAACATCATAAAAATCACACTTTTTTTCATCTTGCGAAGTATTCATTATATGCAAAAAATATTAGACAAATAATAAATATAGGATTTCTAATAATGTCTTAAAACATAATAATATCCAAAATTCTTTAATAATTGCTTTAAACATATTCTCTGTTACGTTATTTAAAATAAAATAAAGACAAAACAAAAAAAACTATTAAAATATTAGTTCTATACTTAGGAATATTGTACTTTAGTTGGTTCTTCAAATACCTGTCATATAACATCTTACTCGACTAAATTTATCATGTAGTTTAGGCAATAAATCGACTAAACCTGATACCAAGAAACGCCATTTTGTGACTTCATAGCTTCTCACTCCACGGGTTAAGAAAGTGACAACATCATTTTTTCTACTCGGGAACACCTCTGAATACGACGATATCACTTTTTTCCACTTATAACCACTATCCCTTCTATGAAAAGTCAAGTGTATTTGTAGCGAAAGAAGTGATTTGCACTTTTTTCTCGAAAACCGTTAATCATACGATAAAAAAAGTGTTTTTTTTATATATACATGTATATACACAACTACAAATTTTGTGTAATTCTTATTTGCATATCATTAATATTTTGCATAATAGAAAAGTGTGATTTTATGATTTTGTTCGATTTTTCAAAGCTTGGAACACCCCTTCTCTTTATCCGACTGAGCTGAAATTTTACACAGATATTTTTTCATGCAACGGCACCAAACAAGAAGGCAGCGCAAAAAAAGTCTATTTTTTCGGTATGAGTAACGAGTAAAACTCACCCTAATATGCACAAATCTTCGCAAACAAATAAGAAGTAATTTTGGACTATTACGAAAAACGAAATTTACGGTAACTATTACATAATAAACAGGTGAGTTTTTACTTAGTGAAATTATTCTGGTGGATGATTCAGCACGACGAAGCAAACCAGTAATAGAAAATGTTTTTTTATGTATCAAATTTGTAAATCCTATATATTAAATAAAAGTTTAAAAGTAGCTTCGAGCGTGCTGTGGCATCTAGCGGTAGCTAAAATATCGCTATTAAATAATATTACCGATATTTTGCGCTATCTAGATAGCGCATGGAGGCAAAATACCTAGATATCACTATTTAATAATATTACCGATATTTTGCCACGATGCGCTATCTAGATAGCGATAGTGCATCGTGCTCAAAACTTTTTATACTATTTAAAAAAAAAAAAAAAGTTTTTTTTTTTAAACTTTTGTCAAAAGTTGCTTCGTTTGTCGTACCTACTGATTGACCCACTACAAGGATGTCACTAATTAAAAACTCATCCTGTATACCTAATGCATGGATTCTCTAGTCTTTCTAATTTATTTAACATACATAGCTTCGTTGACATCTAGATAACTGACGTTGACATAATCCAGCAGAGGTAACAACAAAGTTTAAACAATGGACCTAAATTAAAATTCTAAAGCTAGTTTGATGACTATATTTCCGCGAGCGATTAATTTGCAATTCATAACCGCTCGGTGTTTTGATTGATCATGCAGTGTCCTGATCATGCAGTGTAGGGTTTGCGATGAACCTCAGCGTTAAGTCTTTCCGAAAGTGGTTACCCGCCCACCGGACGTCGAGCGTAGACCTACGCACACTGACGCTGCCGGTAGTTTTGTTTCCCTTTCGCAGCCGCCCCCCAATTATGCTAATGTTATGCGCTGTAATAACCCTTACATTCTTAGGGCAATGATGCTGAATTCCTATCTTTTTTCCTGCTCTGCAACGACTTCTATGAGTCGACGCAAGTCGCGATTCGATTAACAATCCCTAGTTCTGTTCGATTGACTCATTTTATTTCTGCTTCAGATGCTTTATGCTCTCATGTCGGCTTATATATAATGCAGAAAATTATACTACATTCTCTATATTTTAAAATAAAAGCAATTCTCTTAACGTGCAGACTATTTAATTGTATCATATAGTTTTCCATGGGTTGAAAACTGACTTACTAATAGTACGACTATTATATAAAATTTAAACCTCCGAAAGAGACATCATTCGATTGCCTGCAATCGAATGTAATTATTAATCCAGCCTACACTATTATTTGCAGCTGTGTACATTACCTATTAACTTCCTTTCAGACTTTTACATTTGTCTAATATACAAAAGTCAATAGCAATAACAAAAAAACGTTTCAAACACAAGTAATCAAAGTATGAATGAAACAGAAACATATAAATATGCAAACAATAAACAGTAAAAAAAACAAATAAATATTCAATAGCCTAAGTAGTAGTAGTAAACGGAGTGGGGGGCTTGTTTCCAGCCATTAATGTCACCTGGATCTTTAAGATCTTTTGTAACTACCCACTTTGTGGTTGGGTCAGTGGTTAGATAGTAGCCCGGCACTGTATACCAGTTCAAGCAGATCACTGACCTTCAAGTTGGGCAGATCGCTGGGTTCGAGAAAGGCTCGTCCCAGTAAACTGTGTCTTTTTGCGGCGAGGCCTGGGCAGCGACGAACGATGTGTACGCTGTCTTCAGGTTTCTTAGCCACATATTCAACAGTCCTTGCTCTCGGTCAAGCCAAGGTTGAATATATGTACTCTAAGGGTCGTGTGTCCGGTGAGGAGACCGATAGTGGTTCTAAGGTTCTTCTTGCTCATGTCAAATAGTGCCTTGGTTTTCTTTTGAAGTGGTTGCTCCGTCATGGCTTTTGCCTGGTGATATCCCTGGCTCTGTTTTCAGGATGCCCGATATTCCTGCTCCAAGCAGTTCCTAATGATTTTGACTTGAATAACAAAAAGTAATGCAACAAATAATCAATAAAAATAATATTAATAACAGCCAAATCCAGACAAAATATAAGATACATGCTCAAAATCCTACGGGGTGCGTCCGCCAGCCAAGAGGTAGCGTTCATCTATTTATTTATGAAATTAATATTCCGATAAAATCAGCCCTTGGCTTCTTGCCTAGAAAGTCAAGGGTGACAAAAACGAGTATTTAAAAATGTTGATGTTTATATATTGACTGTTTATATGATCTAATTCTAACAATTTAAGATAAATTAAAATTTATTTAGTTATAACACCTAACCTATTAGATCTCCTATTTATCTTTAAACTAGGTAAGATACTCAAACTAGTATCATGCAGAAAGCTTATAATGACTACATGTTACTTACCGTAGCTTTAATATACTTATAGTATATGGTGATAGGTCTAAGACCATTTGGAGTTGTCGACTACAATGGGCGAACCCGTCACCCCAGGAAGTTTTAACTATAGTGATCATTCTATCCCGTAAGGTGAAATTAGAAGACTTGAGGACGAAACAATCCACCAACTAGCTCCACTGCGGCCTGTCAGAATCCAACGCCTTCCGTGAGGCACTGAGAAGCACCCAGCGGCCGTCTCGCCACTGACTAACAGTTAGGGCCGGATTTCTCCGGCCTCCTTACTGGTAACAGGTTCGAGGTCGCTTACGCGGTCCTCTGCCTTATATTAGCAGTGATACGGTATCTACCGAATCTATCGTGGACCCCGGTGTCCATTACCCGACTGTTCACTCGGGATGGGGTGGCCGATTGGTAGTTTCAATAGCGGCTGTCATAAGGTTAACAACCACCCCCGCTCTTTAGGAAATAAAGGCGTTTCCCGACTCCCCCGGTTGTCAGTCAGAACGCACAGTCGATTGGCTAACGCTGCACGATGCGTAAACCTCTCGGGAACGCTCGAAGAACGATTCCCAGGGGAAACCGGCCCGCAGGCAGAGAGCTCGAACTTCTACTTGGAGACTACCGGATGGGTGCTGACCCGTGAGTTAAGTCGACCCTATCACATGTGTCATAATGGTCCAACTGCACTGGGTACATTTGCTTTCACGTCTAAGAGCATTTGGAGTTTTCAACTACAACGGGCGAGCCCGTCACCTCAGGAAGTTTTAACGATTAGTCAAGTTAGCATATAAATACCTGTCCGTAATCGAGTAAAGGGGCCCTTGCTGAGATGGCCACGAAAACCCATTCTGTTCAGGGTTGGTCACACTCACAGATCAACACCCATCCGACGGCCTCCACGAATGAAGTGCAAGCCTGGGTAGGACTCTGGCCTTAGGGTTAGTTTCCCCTAGGAATCAACGCACCGTGCGGTCTGCGCACCGTGCGGCGTAAGCCAATGATTGCGCATTCTGATTAACAGTCGGGGGAGTCTAGAAGCAGTACTGTTTCCTATAGAGCGGGGGTGGTTGCGGACTGCTCTTGAAACGACCATAGACTACCCGATCCTGGGTGATCAGCCGGGCAAAGGACGCTGTGGTTCGCGATAGATTCGGTATACACCGGTTCACCGCTTCGTAAGGGAGTGGACCGCGCAAGCGACCTCGAACTCGTAACCAATAGAGAGACAGGAGTAATCTGGTCCCAATTGGAAGTAATGGCGTGAGTGTAAGCCCGCTGGGTAACACTCCTGGCTATCTCGCGGTTAAGGCGTTGGCCTCTTACGGATTCGTGGCGGAGCTAGACGGTGGACTGTTCTGTCCAAGTCTTCTGCGCTCACGTCTAAGAGCAGTAAATTCGCCAATTGGATAGGAAAATAATGCAATGTATTGTTATGTCATGTAGAATTTAATAGATTGCCGTAGCATAGTAAATCCGCCATTATGCATAAATGTATTTCTTTTACAATAAAGTGTTTTTAAATTATTGTATTCAGAGTTAAAAAAATGTCATCATGGCTTTGAATAGAGTATAACTTTCGGGATCAGAAGACATTTATTAAGGTGTTTCGAGAGAAGACGTCAGTTTTTTTTTAAATGGCAGTTTTTGGTGTTAAAGTACCCTTAAGTTAACTTGGGGACGACTATGGCCATCGTCTGGAGTTATGCTTCGCTTTCGCACGTCGAAGAAAAAGAGGAGATAATATAATAAGCAATCTATATTCTTCGCTCGATGGCTGAATTGACCCGCCACTGCCCGTATTGGGGATCCTAGCGATACCTATTCGGAGGCCCCAGCACTAAAATAATACCCGTATTATAGGGAACGCTCCAAGAGGTGGCGCGGATAGGTATGTGGGTATACTAACACAGAATAGGCACATGAAATATTAAGACTTTTCTGTACGACCTCAAGAATATAATTAAGCAATGTACTTAATTTTTATATTTATTTATTTATTAAAAGCAATTCCCAAATAATATTACAATTTAAAACATAAAATAAAATTTTATGTTGCCAAATAACTTATTCCGCAACAAGACATTATACTCAATTAATTAATTAATTTATTTATTTTTAGGAAAACCAACAGCTAATTTTAATTTAACAAAAAGACGGAGTAACATAACAGAGAGCCAATTAAAGGTTTTCACGTTTAAGTAACGTTGTAGAAACATATGTGATATTTCAATTAAAGCTATCGATTAAAAATGCATAAAAAATTATACAACAATTATTGCTAAAGAATTCACTGTTCAGCAGCTGCCTAGCTGAGTTAATACTCGTACAGAATAGATCAAAGTCAAATCGTTTAATCAAGTCATTGAAATTGTCACTTGTTCGCCACAGAAATGCATTTTGCCTATAGTTGGTACCAGCATGAGGAACATGAAGAGCAGGGTTAAATCTATTGAGTTTATGTAAACTTATTATACTGAATTTATATATCATATTATATTATAATATGATGTTTACTGTCCGATGTCGCCGAAATCAAATCAGCAAAGCAAATCAAATCGCATAGCTTATGCTTGAGCGGATATTTTACAAGCACAGACTTACAATAATTAGTGTATGAATACTTCAAAATAAAATATAAATGGTTGAGCAATTTTTGAAATACACAGTTAGACATGAATAAAAAGAGAATTACAACAATGAAAATTCAACATTAGTAATGAAAAGGTTTACCTAATATTTGGATTAGGAGCAGTTTAAAATAGCCATGGGTATAAAATAATTACAATGTCAGTAAATATAATAAAGAATCATTCCTTAAAAATTGTTATAGTAATAAATTATAAGTCTGTACTTTTAAATTGCAAAGACATATCGTTCACAAATCGCCGATGTAATTTATCTATTCGTTGAAATAAAGTTACAAGAATGTGAATTTTCGCTGTTTCGAAACGGTCCAGTGCGCTCCGAAATATGATATCAATTTGTAAGAAACGTCGAAAGTTTGGCATTACAAATAGCGCGGCAGGCGAACACTATAACCACTTTCGGCGCCACATTTATTTCAGCCCTCTCCCATATAATAGGCTGTCTGCTTCTTAAGCTATAGGCAGTATCTCTATATTATATACAGTTACGGTTGGGTATAAATTCAATGGACTTACAAATAATATGAATCGAATTTACCTCGTGTAGCACCTGACGTTTGTAGCACCCGACGTTTCGGCGATGTTGCATCTGTCGTTGTCTAGGGTTGACTGAAGTGCTGTCAATCGTCATCCGTTGTTTTGTGGGTAGGCTGAAAACTGTTGCTGTTGCTAAGCAGATTATAACGCTCGTCGATAGGCATCGGGCATTGAGAATAGTTTCGGTTTGAAGATCATTTTTATGTCGAATTTGTTTAGCATCTTACTTATTCGATCTGCTCGGTTTTGTATGTACCTATTATATCGTGTGCGTATTTCATAATATTTTCCGTAATCATTTTCTTTAGGAACATCATTGTCATGTTCCATCTCCTACGGAAATGCTCAGCGTCGCATAGATCACGTTCATGATTTACGAGCAACGTTTGCACTGCACGTAGATGTTAGGGATGATGGTGTGAGTTAGCATATAAATACCTGTCCGTATGGGAGCTAATAGCCCTTGCTGAGTTGGCCACGAAGACCAATTTTTATTCAGGGTTGGTTACACTCACGTGTCAACACCGATCCGGCGGCCTCAACGCATGAAGTGGGAGCTCGGATAGGACTCTGGCCTTAGGGTTAGTTTCCCCTAGGAGTCAATCTTCTGGCGATCCTGGACGGTCTGCTCACTGTGCGGCGTAAGCCAATCGATTTTGCATTCTGACTAACAGTCCGCCTTCCTACCGCCCAACCTTCACCCCTCTAACCACTAACCTCTCCCCGGTCCTCCCTTCCCCCCCTTTGCGCGGAAATCCAGCACATGGCACTAACATTTTTTATTTTTCTCTTTTGGTGACATATCTGCAGACCGAGAGCTTTTTTTAGACACCTCAACCATATTTTTACTTCTAGCCGCTCTCTCAATTTGGCCGTTACTCCTAACACGTTTCAAATATATAAATATCTACATTTTTAATGTATCTCGTTTTAATTTTGTTACTATGATTTATACATTTTATGTTAAATAATAATGCGGCAAAACCAGTTATAATTTTCTAACTGATAACTAATTCAAATATTGATGACTCGCAGGCTTCAAGGTTAAGTCGGATTCTCAGAGGCATTGTCGTTGTTTATTCTACATTCCCGAGGTTCATATGGGATGACTTTCTAACTTACTTTGGGTTATACCCGGACACAGGATCCAGACTAGTCCCTCTGGGAGTCCTAATCTAATAGCTTTCGTAAAATTTGCTTTTAGTCGTGACATTTATTTTGCCTTTTAAATTATACAATATACGTTATTGCTTGAATACATGCATAAGAAAAAGGAGAGATAGAAAAGAGTCGCGATCGTCAACGTCGCGTCGACTTACACATTAGTCAACTATCTATGAATTCTTTCAAACCTT
The DNA here is from genome assembly GCA_944548615.1 of Micropterix aruncella. Taxonomy (NCBI): domain Eukaryota; kingdom Metazoa; phylum Arthropoda; class Insecta; order Lepidoptera; family Micropterigidae; genus Micropterix; species Micropterix aruncella. The sequence continues at coordinate 19,782,792 of OX155961.1, forward strand.
TAGGTTTTGTGATACGGCAATCCAAACACTTCAATATTATACGGTTTATGCGCACATTGTACACTTCAACTATTAGAGAGGTCGAATGATAACGAATGCAGCTATTTGAAATCCGCATGTAAATGCCTATATCCTCATGTATTAAGATTTTTGTACTTCAAGCAGTAGGGATATTATATATTTATTGTATCCGACTGTATTTATCTCAGGAGAGAAAGGCTTACCATGGTTTTATTTTTTAAATCTGATTCGAGGTGAAATAGTTAACCCTAGCTTACTAGCTAATGTGGATTTTTGTGAGCCTAATAATTATCTACGTGATCAATCGCACCATCTTTTAGCGTCACCGCGAAGATAGATTTTTGTACGTTAAGCAGTATGAATTTTGTCTATTTTTGTATCCAACTTTTGACAGGCTAGGTAGGCTATAATTCTCTGTCCCGGAAGAGAAAAGCTGATCATGTCCTATAGTTTTATTCTGATTAGAGGTAAAACTGAAAACCCTAGCTTACTACCTAAGGTATATCTTTTCGTACCTAATAATTATCTACGCAATCAATCGCACCATCTTTTTGCATCACCGCAAAGATAGATTTTTGTACTTTAAGCAGTATGGATTTTATCTATTTTTGTATCCAACTGTATTTATCACAGGCTAGGTTGGCTATAATTCTCTGTCCCAGAAGAGAAAAGCTGATCATCTCCTATAGTTTTAATCTGATTAGAGGTAAAACTGAAAACCCTAGCTTACTATCTAAGGTGTATCTTTTTGTGCCTAATAATTATCTACGTGATCAATTGTACCATATTTTCGCGGAGACGTTCTCGCGCACTAATCTTACGAGGTGGAACTTGTTGGCGCGTGCTTTGCGGAGCGTCAAATTTTGATATTTTTATCGCCAAACCTGATACATTTAAATTACAGGAAATTAATTATTTATTTTTATATGATAGCTAGTTTTTTATGCGACATTCTATGTGTATGTTTACTAGTTGATATATATTCATTAATTTTACTTTTCAATGCGTTCGCTTTTATGAAACGTTGATTAGTAATAAATGAATAAACAAATAATTTTTAAAATCTTTCTCAAACATTTAGGAATTTTCAGAAATAACATCATTCTTTTGATTTTAAAATTTTAATTGTTTTGTTGACAATAAGTCTTTCAGATATAAATCAATTTCGTTTATTTATTTTCATTTTAACCGAATATATTCCAAAATGGGTTATATTGTAGCGTCCAAAAAAAATTTTCTAATTGTAGCAACTTTTCTTAGCAAAACTTAGCAAAATTTCAATTATTAACGAATGACACAAGTAAAATTCTGAGTAGAGAAAGCAATATTATTCCCACGCGTTTAAACGATAATTTTAATTGTCTTTAGAAATATTGAATGATTGCACACGGCACTGTAAAATATATACTGAGTAAGATATTTTGAAAAATTATATAATCGTCCAGACTAGCCGGTCCAGATGTCCAACATAATCAATAATTATTTCGACTTTATATGTAGCTCCATGAAATTGGCTATTTTATTAAAAGTAGGTCCCTGAATCGCGTTGCAGAATATATGTACGACATCGACCGCTCCAGTTGCCGTATACAATGAAATAAGACCATTCCTGTAAATTCAGCACCCCTGCTATCCTGTCAGCGAGAAGGAGCCCGGGGGCGGAACGGGTCGCGGAGGGGGGCAGAGGGGGTGAAGTAGGGTAGTGCGGCGACAGTGCATCGTTAGTTGGTCCGCCTCTCCACCGAAAATATTGCCGTGCTGAAGGGGCCGGTGCCGTGTTTGCGCTCCGAGTTATTCTTACACAATTTACTGGGACAAGTGGCGCGACGAGTGGACCGCTTTCGCCACCTCGCCACCGGTAATATTATGGACACTCTAAGAATACAATAGTATTGTAAAAACATAGTTAGTAGCACTGTCAGTATGATTTAAATTACTTATGACTAACTAGAGTTGTAGACTGCAACGGGCGAGCCCGTCACCTCATGAAGTTTTAACGATAAGTCGTCCTATCTCCCTGGAGTGAGCGCAGAAGATTGGACAAAACAGTCCACCGTCTATCTCCACCGCAAACCCATAAGAGGTCAACGCCTTAACCGCGATATAGCCAGGAGTGTTACCCAGCGGGCTTACACTCACAACCTTACTTCCAATTGCGACCAGATTACTCCAGTCTCTCTATTGGTTACGAGTTCAAGGTAGCTTGCGCGTTCCTCTCCCTTACGAAGCGGTGAAACGGTGTATACCGAATCTATCGCGGACCGCGGCATCCTTTGCCCGGCTGTTCATCCAGGATCGGGTAGCCGATGGTCGTTTCAAGAACAGTCGCCGTAAGGTCCGCAACCACCCCCGTTCTATAGGAAACAGTACTGCTTCCATACTCCCCCGACTGTTAGTCAGAGTGCGCAATCGATTGGCTAATGCCGCACGGTGCGCAGACCGTCCAGGAGCGCCAGAAGTTTGATTCCTAGGGGAAACTAACCCTGAGGCCAGAGTCCTACCCAGGAAGGCACTTCATTCGTGGAGGCCGTCGGATGGGATCCTGAACAGAATGGGTCTTCGTGGCCAACTCAACAAGGGCCCATTAGCTCCCATCTCACTTATGACTGTCCGGTAGAATAAGTTGTTAGGTCCCGGGTTCGATACTCGGCTGGGTCA
>OX155961.1:19785670-19835405 GCA_944548615.1 Micropterix aruncella
ATATATATATATATATATATATATATATATATATATATATATATATATATATATATATATATATATATATATATATATATATATATATATATATATATATATATATATATATATATATATATATATATATATATATATATATATATATATATATATATATATATATATATATATATATATATATATATATATATATATATATATATATATATATATATATATATATATATATATATATATATATATATATATATATATATATAACCGAGTGCATCCCATGCTAACAATAGTTTACTTTAATCATATCTTGCTGAAACGCGATTGATATATTTAATTTTTGTACTTTTATATTTCTGTTTATGTTATTATCTTAATAAAGTAGTGAACTTAATATTTATTTTGTATTCATTGTATTACTTTCATAAAATCATAAATTAAGTTCAGCTAATCTGCAACACGACATTCATTGACTGTTAGGCGGTACGATGTTCGCCGGGTCAGCTAGTAATATATATATATAATGTTCACAATAATCCACAATAAAATTTCATAAAAAATAAGACAAGATCTTTCACCTAAAGCAGAGGCACACAAACTTTTTCGTCCCATGGACTACTTGCTGATTCTTGTTTGTTATCTATAGACTGTATTATGTACCTGTGTAATAATTAATTCTACTATGCTTATTAATTTTAAATGTATTTTTGACAGCTGGCACAGTACTACATAGGGTTTTTGGTAAATTGGATAGTTTTAAGAAATTAAAAACAAGTACAATTTTTATTCGTGGCTTTATCGAAAGTACTTAAATTACATGATGCACATTCAGTTCTAAGCGAACGTGACCTTAGGAAAGCCACACATTACTGCACATGTAGCACTGTCGTGCTTGCTCATTCATTGAAGTGCATCAGTTTATATCGTTAGTCATGTGCGTTGGCCTCCCCAATCGACTAGTGATGCGATTTGAGTTGTTGATTTTCTTCCATGATGCTTGTGTCGCGTGTATTTGTTTATTGTCATTAATATAAGTTTAAAATGCTATGCTGTACACAGGATCTGTTTTAGGTGTTATGCTGCCAAAAAGGGTCTATCTGCCAAAACTGCCAAGGTGGACCCTTATTTTTTTATCGCTAACATGGACCCCTTGAGATTTGAAATCGGCACCTGGGGGTAATTTAGACTACTTTGTGAATCAATGATCTAAAGTATATGATTTGCAAATGGCCTTGCCATCTCCACGATTCCGCTGACGTCGATTGCGAACCTCCCGTGAGAGGACCTTTTTCGCTAAGTCAGTTATCGTGTACTACGTGAAAGTGTCCGCGACTAGACTTGTCCGCTTTGGTAGCTAATGGTTCTCGTGTAGTTGAGCCACTAAGATCTGCTCATTAATTCTGGTCCGTTTAACTCACGGTTCAGCTGCTATTCAGTAACCGACTCGAAGAGGGTCTATCCCGGTAAGTACTCTGTTTCCTATGCCTTGGCAGTTGGATCAGTTTTCTACTACTATGAGGTTTGCGCACCGTGCGGAGTCAGCCAATTGAGTGTGCACACTGGCGAATAACCGGGAGGGGGAGGGGTCTGGAAACAGTAGGATAAGTTTCCTTTCCTAAGCAGCGGATGGGTGGTTGTAGACCTGATATCTGCTATCACCCGATCCCGTGTCAGCTTGCGCCTCGGTCTGCATTTAATTCAAACTTCAATTACCTCTAACGTCAGGTAGAGGCAGCGCAAGCCAACTTTAATTTATGACCAAACTGAAGAATTGAGAAATGCTTCCAAATCTTGTAGTAAGGGCGCGAGGATAGCACGGTCTTTGGAACTTCTAGTGCCTCGCGGTAAGGCGTTGGCTTCTTACGGGCTGTTGGCCTAGTTTCACAGTGGATTGTATTGTCCACAAAGTCCTTACGAGTCCAGAAGAGATAAAATGTCATGATGTCGTTATAACTTCCTGGGGTGGCGGGCTTGCCCATAGTAAATTGACACCCCCAATTTCAGCCTTTAGGATTCAAGGCAACCTCGACCGAAAATATTACATTAGACTAAATTCCATGGTAGTAATAGCAGTGGTTCTTTATTCTGCTTTATTATAATATGTACCTACATACATTTCCACATATTCACATAATTTAATAAATTGCCCAGTAAGCACACAATATTTCCATTTCCATATTAGTAAAGAGAGTAAAAAACATATGTTATTTTTATATTGACGTATTTATTTCGACCAGGCCACAATACAATAAAAAATATACTTGTCACATATACGAAAATACCTTAAAAATATGCAATAATTAAAGTTATCCTTAAAATAACAGAGAAAAAATACAAAATGGAAAATATCAGTGACAACGAACTACAATAAAAAATACTGGAATGTGTCCATAAAATAAATTTTTAAAACAATATATCAAAATTTGCCATCATTAAAAAAAAACATGAATTATTACTTAAAAAAAAAAAGAATAATATTTGTTGTCCTTAAAACATAAAACAATAAAAATATGTCATTTAAAATAGTACAATAATAGCAAAAATTAGAAATTATCAGTAAAAGGTATTAAGAACAAATTTAGAGGCATTATTCTCAAGATTCTAATATACTTTTATTTTCTATTCTAGCATTAATAAAAATGGTGTGTTCAAGTATTTATTTTCGTTTTAAAATGTTTTTAATTCAAAACCCGCAGAAGGTGGCTAAAGTGGCGTAAGGTAGTGTTGTAGGCAACGTCATCAGAGTTCTAAGTTACAATTTTTTTTCTACGAGCAGTTTGAACGGATTTATATTTTTGAAATTTTGAAACGGCTGCAATTTTGAAACAATGTGATATGATCAGCTCTTGAAATCTTGTTTTTTTGTTGGTTCCTCATAATTTTAAAATTTAAAGCTGGTCTGGTTTTTTAATCATACGAAAATTTCTCATAACCGCCCCTATTATAAAATGTATATATAAATATAAAGTACGCGTAACATAAGTGTAAGTGTGTGTCTTGTTATTGCATTCAATCGACAGAATTGTAATGCAATTCCGTATTTTTTTTTTACGAACGGAAAATGAGAACTCAGCCGGGAATCGGACCCGGAAACTTACAATGTTAGATCACGTGATGTAACCGCTATGCTACCGAGCCGTGGATTTTGTCATTAGATTGAACTACTTTTGTGCATAATTTGGTACTAACTGGTCCTGTAATTTCTCATATACAGTGGGTACAGACACACCCTATTTACACATACTCCGTGTGACACAAGGCATCTTTTGGGGAAAGTGATAAGAAAATATATTTTTATTTCTTTCTTAAATATTTTCTTTTATTTTATTCTCGTATCAGATGAGACTTGCCATCTCGATTTTTTTAACGATATTAGTACCACTTCAACACGGGTTAATTTATAGTGGTTTTGAAAACCATTGTCAAAGAGAAAAATCTTCTTTCTGAGCTAGGACAATATGTATGCTTTTTTTTTTAAATGTTTAGGTGCAGGGAGTATGTATGGAAAGATATATGTAAGGATTTTTTTTAACTTGCATTTTGAATTATGGATAAAATAAATATTGTTGACAACTGGTAATGTTGACATTGTCAACAATAATGTTAACAACGCATAGATGTAGATTTTCTAAATGTGACGTCATTGATAAGTGACGAAAACATCACAAGGAGAAGAATACGCCGAATCGTCCATCTCTTCTCGAAAAACCTCTCCTCCAGTATATTAAGCGTCGCTCTCGCCCAGTCATCGAGGCGACCATTCATATGAAAGTTTTTATACTCGTTCAGAACACTGTAGGCCGCGGTTCGGTACGAGCGACGTACGACGAAATCATGTATTATCCACAGTAAAGCAAAAAGGGAGATGTGCACCATAGGAAAAATACACCCACTATGCCAGAAGAAACTGATCGAAATTGTTTCATATCTTTTAGAAAAATTATTAGATAACTACCAGAAACTACGTAGCATGGCATGTTAATGCATTGAACATTTTGCACATTTTGAAATATACGATAGATTTTAGTGACCTACAAATACAAATAAATGTCAGAACTCTAAAACAAATTACCATTACCTGTTATATGAAATCGATGACTATCGCGGTTGTTTGACATTATAAATAAGATAAAAACGAATTTATCGCGTCAAGTTTGTAACACCCGAAGTTTCGGTGATGTTGCAACCATTTTTTTCCAAAATACGAGTGTGAAGACCCCTGCTTCACACTTACAGGTCGTGATAGGATATTCAAAAATCTATCAATGATATTTTCTTAAATATGTCTTTAAGTGCTGTATAACATGACATGTCAAATTCAAAATTCTTTATTAATCTATAATATTACATATATTTTTAAAATTCAAAACCATCCTAACTAGGCCTCGCCTGTACTAAGGTACAGGCGAAGGTATAGTGGTTTTCGTAACTGGCTGTATTATCTTTGTATATTATTATGTTACATTTAAGAAGATAGATATGTCTCCAAAATAATAAAGCGTAATAATATTAAATTTAGGTCTATACATATAAATATACAAGTACATACATATAAATATATGTAATAAAATAAAATGCATATAAATAGATGTAACATAAGTATAAATATATGTATAAAATAAAAATACTTAGAATAAAACAGGTTGAGAAAAAAACAGCAGATTGACTATGAAAAAATATGTTAGTAATGACGAAAAGTAGAAGCCAGTGCCAAGAAATGGTAACTCACATCATAACGTAGGCCATATTTGCGATATATGTTAGCTGATACTTGACAATAGATACATTTAGTTGTTTATGTGTAAAGCAAATTTATAATATTACAGTAAATATTTCGATTAAGAATTTTTAAATATGCATAATAAGGAACCTTTTTAACCTACTTAATTTATTTGACAAATTACTCGTTTATTTATTTATAGATTTATATATTAAATTATATTGTTACGTACACATTATTATTATTAGTCACTTAATTGTATAATAATATATTCCCTTTTTTTTTTAAGAATGAATGAGCGATCGGAATGAATGAAAAAAATAATAAAATAGAAGTTAAATCTCTATGTGTTAAAAACTATTACCCTAGAACCGATATACAAATCTAGTGGGGCGACAAAATCCACACAAATGTCATCTTATCAGATTTGCAAAAAAAATGTATTATTTTTAATGTATTATTTTTATTTTGAATGTATTCGCTTTAAAATGTATTATTTTTATACCTTTGTTTTAGCCTAAATCTATTTTTGGTATTTGATTATTTTATAAAATGAAATAAAATAAAAGGATAACCAAGTACACACAGTTTTAATATCAATTCAGCAATTTAAAATCAAGCCATTTGCAGTAAACCACACATCTAACGCATCCAAAACGGCTTAACACTTAATAATTTAATTTTAATTTAATTTGTTTTATTTTAGTATGTTTTATTATGTTATTATGTTTTATTTTAATTATGGATACAGTGGTTTGGCAGTAATTAATGTTTTGGTGAAACAGTGTCATAATTAATTTTTTTTACAATTTTTTTTTGGGATATCAACTTGTCAATCGGTTGAGGGGCCGAGGCCTGAAGGGTTAAGCACAAGTATAGTGTTACGCCATGGGGATATCATTCATATATAAATAGTAATAGTAAGGCGTTGTTGGGGATAAGCAAAGATCTTGCATGGGCAACCGCTTTATTATTTTTCAAATATTATTTATTAAAAAATACCCTGTCTTTCTTTCCTGGTAAGGAAAGTGTTGTGAATCCGCATTTTTTTCTAAATACATATTGACTGGAACGGGCTATCATAATTGAATGCGTATACAACATTTCTTGCCTGTGCTGTTGACGGTTGACGAGTCCTATCGTCGGCAGCCAAACCTGGGTGTAGAATCATGTCATGGTTACCATAAAAAAATGCATTGTCATCGGAACTGAACCAACATGTAAATTTTCAAATTCATATCATAATATTTGAGGAGTTCCCTCAATTCCTGATGGATCCCATCTTTAGAACAGGATTTTAATGAAAATGGTACCGATCTGGAAATACATGTTTTCAAATGAAAAAGAATTTTTAAATCGGTTTATATATGAGGGAGTTCTGAGGTTACACATGTAGCGACGCTACAACCCCAACTATAAAGTTTATTTTTATTTTGATTTAATGGCTGGCTGAGAACGAGCCCAGCAATATTATTTCGTTCTATTAAAAAGTGGATACATTCAAATTTTAAAAACAAATTTTCGAACTGTCATTCTGTACCTTGACAAGAGACGATTCAACTGAAAGAAATTACGCTCGCGTTATCACGTATTATTGTACATTTTTGTAAAGAGAAAAAATATATTTTACACAACAGTTTATCGCGGTTTTTTTTACTATCACGTTCTTCGACACACGAAAGAGTCGCGAAATTGGTGACCCTGTACGAGGACGCAAGATCGACGGCGCGCCTGAATCGGACTAACGAGCAAGGTCTACAACTCGTCAGACACTCAACGGACCAACAGGACAACCTAAAGATCTTCGCAACCTAAAGAAAATGAATACGGAAGACATTCCTAGCGGCACGGCCGGAAGCAGCAGGCAAGTGCAGGACATCGCTCCGATGAGCATCAACTCGAGGATACCGACGTTCTGGCATCAGGAACCACGGCTATGGTTCGCACACGTGGAGATCCTGCTCGCAACACAGAAATGCAGCGACGCAGATAAATTCAGCTGTGTAATCACACAGTTAGACAGGACGGCGCTGCGGGAGGTAGGAGACTTACTGCTACAACCGCCTACCCACAACAAGTTCGAAGCGATCAAGACCCGATTAATCAGCGTTTTTGGGGAATCAGAGACACAACAGCTGCAAAAATTACTCCATGAGACTGAGCTGGGAAGTGACAAGCCGTCGCAGTTAATGAGACGAATGAAAGGGCTCAACAGAGGGAAGATACCCGATGAGACCATTAAAGCGATGTGGCTCGGTCATCTACCTACGACGATCAGGACGTTTTTGTCGATAAATACTGAGAGCAACCTGGACGTCCTAGCGGACTTAGCTGATCGAATGATGGAATCAACGGCGAGGGAGACGCAAGAAGTGAACCGAGTCGACACGCGGGCGGAAGCACATGACCACATGACCACAATAAAAAAACAGCTCAAGGATCTGGAGGAGCAAATAGCAAAGTTGCAGCGGAACAACGCGGGAAACAGCTCGGCAGGGCAAAATGAACAAACCATCTGCTACTTCCACAGACGCTTCGGGGACGCCGCAAGGAGGTGTCAACAGCCGTGCAACTATAAGAAGCAGAGGAATCAGGCGGAAAACTACTAGAGGCGCCGGGGGTAGATCAACTCGGCGCCGACGACACCAACCGCTTATACGTTCGAGACCGCAGCACCAACGCACTCTTCTTGGTTGATACTGGCGCAAATGTCAGCGTCCTTCCAAGAAGGAAATCCGACAACGGCAGAAGAGCGGACCTCAGGCTTCGAGCGGCTAACGGTACTACCATCGCCACATACGGAAGAAAGGAGATGACACTAAACATCGGCCTAGAAAACCCATTGGCGGCCATCTTCATAATTGCGGATGTACAGCAGCCCATCATAGGAGCAGATTTTTTGGCGAAGCACCGACTATTAGTTGACCTATTTCAAAAAAAATTAATCTCGCCAAACTCACGCACGACAGAAGCACGGGCACTATCCATCCAGGCCATCAAACAATTGCCGAATTACCTAAGAATATTCGACGAGTTTCAGAATATTACATCAGCAACATCTCAACCGAGACAACCGAAGCACCAGGTGGAACACCACATTGAAACGGAAGGTCCACCGGTGTTCGCCAGACCGCGGCCACTTAATCCAGAAAGGTACGCAGCGGCAAAGAAGATATTCGACGAAATGATCGCAGCCGGAGTCTGCCGACCGTCGAAGAGCCAATGGGCGAGCCCGCTGCATTTGGTCCCCAAAGCAAATGGAGAATTCCGACCATGTGGAGACTATAGGAGGCTCAACAGTATCACCGTACCAGATCGATATACTATCCCGAGACTACAGGATTTCACGCACTCGTTGGAAAATAGCACCATTTTCACATCGTTAGATTTGGTAAAGGCATACACACAAATACCGGTAAGAAAAGAAGATATGGAAAAGACAGCCATCACCACTCCCTTCGGCCTTTTTGAGATGTGCAGAATGAGCTTCGGACTACGAAACGGAGCACAGACGATGCAGCGTTTTATGGACGAAGTACTGAGGGGCTTACCGTTCATATTCGTGTATATCGACGACATTTTAATAGCCTCAGAAAACGAGGAAGCTCACGCAAGACACTTAAAAGAAACGCTCGGGAGATTAGACGCGCATGGAATCACGATCAACATAGACAAATGCCACGTAGGAAGAACCGAGCTAGACTTCCTAGGATACACCGTGAATGCTACTGGAATACGACCGAAGGCGGACAAGGTAGAGGCGATAAAAAAATACCCGAAACCAGCAGACGTTCAGCAGTTACGGAGATTCCTAGGAATGATCAATTTCTATAGAAATAGCATCCCAAGAGCCGCGCAATATCAAGAAAAATTAAACAAGTTCCTACAAGGAGCAAAAAAGAATGATCGCACGCCAATTCCATGGACAACAGAAACCACAGAAGCATTCGAGAAATGCCGGGACAGCGTTGAAGAAGCGGTAATTTTAGCGCACCCGTCGGCGCATGCACCATTGGCAATAATGACAGATGCATCAAATACCTGCGTAGGAGCGGCATTACATCAAAAGAAAGGTGGAGAATGGGCGCCGTTAGGATTTTATTCGAAGGCAATGTCGCATGCGCAACAAAATTATGCAACTTACGATAGGGAGTTGTTGGCAATCTACCTATCGGTGAGACACTTTCGGAAGATGGTAGAAGGGCGTGAGCTGACGATATTCACGGATCACAAGCCACTAATTCACGCTCTCAAGAAATTGGACGACTCTATTACGGAAACGCCCATGCGAATTCGTCATACGTCATATATTTCGCAATTTGCAAGCACGATAGAGTACCTGCCGGGAAAAGCAAACGTCGTGGCCGACGCGCTCTCGAGGATAGCAGAAATCGACTGCCCAAACACGTTCGACTACGAAGAATTGGCGGCACAACAGGCAGAAGATCCCGAGCTAAAAATGATAAGGCAACAAGAAAATTTAAAATTTGAAAAGAAAGGCGACAAACCAGTATGGTGCGAAGTGTCCACCAAGAAAGCAAGGCCATACATCACGCCAGCACTGCGGATAAAAGCAATAAAATTGGTACACGACATCAGTCATCCCGGTATCCGAGCGACAAGAAAAATGGTAGCGGAACGTTATTTTTGGCCAAGGATGAATAAGGAGAGCGCGGAATATGCAAAAACATGCATCGCTTGTCAGCGCGCAAAAATACATAGACATACGCGCGCGCCCATAGGGACATTCATGGAGGCAGGACGTTTGGAACACGTACATATAGACATCGTCGGACCCTTAGGAATAGCAGAAGAGTACCGATACCTCGTAACCATGATCGACAGGGCAACGAAGTGGGTCGAATGTATCCCGGTCAAAGATATAAGCGCAGAAACGGTAGCGCAGGTCTTCTACGAAGGATGGATTGCGCGATTCGGAGCACCGATTCGGATTACCACTGACCAGGGAAGGCAGTTCGAGTCCACATTATTCACAGCTTTGACACAGATACTGGGAGTAAAAAAGATACATACCACAGCGTATCACCCCCAGGCAAATGGGATGATAGAAAGATGGCATAGATCCCTAAAAGCAGCATTAAGAGCGCGACTAAAAACAGCGAATTGGGTGAGAGAATTACCCACCGTATTAATGGGATTACGAGCAGCTATTAAAGAAGACTACGGGATCAGCCCGGCTGAATTACTGTACGGGACAACACTCAGGCTCCCAGGAGATTTTTTTGAAAAACAAACTACAAAAACGATACCAGAAACTGTGCAGCAAATGAGAGAGACATTCGAGGCGCACAGACCGCGAAGAGAACGAGAACACCACAATAACATTTTCGTACATCGGGATCTAAAGGAGGCGACGCACGTATTTGTGAGAGACGACACGGTGAAGAGACCACTGCAAAACCCGTATAGAGGGCCATATAAGGTTTTGAGGCGGCGAGATAAGACATTCGACATTGAACAGGACAGAGCCAAAGTTACCATCTCGATTGATCGTTTAAAACCCTGCTACGGCGTGGCAAGCAGTAACGAGAACGAGCAGGAGACAGACAAGGAGGAGCCCAGGTGGGCAGCGTCCGCGAACAACAAACAACAAGGACCACAGCAATACAAGACCAGATACGGAAGAACGGTTCGACCTCCCGGGCAGTGGCACACGACGACCTGTCGTCCTCCCAAAGGGGGGAATGATGTAGCGACGCTACAACCCCAACTATAAAGTTTATTTTTATTTTGATTTAATGGCTGGCTGAGAACGAGCCCAGCAATATTATTTCGTTCTATTAAAAAGTGGATACATTCAAATTTTAAAAACAAATTTTCGAACTGTCATTCTGTACCTTGACAAGAGACGATTCAACTGAAAGAAATTACGCTCGCGTTATCACGTATTATTGTACATTTTTGTAAAGAGAAAAAATATATTTTACACAACAGTTTATCGCGGTTTTTTTACTATCACGTTCTTCGACACACGAAAGAGTCGCGAAACACAAAATAAAAAAAAAGTAGAACCTAATTAATAACCTCCTCCTTTTTTTGCAGTTGGTTAAAAATAAAATAACAAGCAAATGTGCGTATATTCAATTCAATCAAATTTTCCGCAGTGTGTCTTCTAAAACTCGTACTATCAGTTATGTATATAATACTCTTTATTGCGAACATTTTATACTTTTGTTTTATTTTATTTTATTTTAATTTCACAAATAGCTACAAGTAGAGCTGTCAACTACAATGGGCGAACCTGTCAACTCAGGAAGTTTTAACGAAATATGATCGTTCTATCTCCTGAGAAGTAAGGTGACTGACACAATAATCGACAACTTGGGTTGTCGACTACAGCGGGCGAGCCCGTCACCACAGGAAGTTTTAACGATTAGTCGTTCTATCTCCCTGGAGTGAGCGTAGAAGACTTGGGACAAAACAGTCCACCATCTAGCTACGCCACAACCCGTTAGAGACCAACGCCTTACCGCGAGATAGCCAGTAATGTTACCTGGCGGGCGACACTCGCGCCCTAACTACCAATAGTGACCGATTTCTCCGGTCTCTCGATTGGTTCCGAGTTCGAGGTCGCTTGCGCGGTCCTCTCCCTTACGAAGCGGTGAAACGGTGTATACCGAATCTATCGCGGACCACAGCGTCTTTTGCCCGGCTGTTCACCCAGGATCGGATGGCCGATGGTCATTTCAAGAGCAGTCGCCGTAAGGTCCGCAACTACCCCCGCTCTATAGGAAACAGTACAGCTTCCAGACTCCCCCGACTGTTAGTCAGAGTGAACAGCCGGGTGAAGGACGCCTTGGTCCGCGATAGATTCGGTGTACTCCGTTTCACCGCTTCATAAGGGAGAGGACCGCGCAAGCGAGCTCGAACTCGGAACCAATCGAGAGACCGGAGAAATCTGGTCACAATTGGTAGTTAGGGCGCGAGTGCCGCCCGCCAGGTAACATACCTGGCTACCCGCGGTAAGGCGTTAGCTTCTAACGGGTTGTGGCGTAACTAGACGTCGAATTTGTTATGTCCAAAGTCTTCTACGCTCACTGCACGGTCGATAGAACGATGAATCTTTAAAACGTCCTGCGGTGACGGGTTCGCCCGTTGTGGTTGACATCTCAATATGTTAGTCAGAGTCGCACCTCGTGCGTGGAGGCCATCGGATGGGTGTTGACCCGTGAGTGTGACCGATCCTGAACAGAATAGGTCTTCGTGGCCAACCCAGCATGGGCGCATTAGCTCCCAGACAATAATCGACAGTAAACTGAACAACAAATACTATTACAACATCACATACAACAATACAGTAGAAGCAAACTGATTACAGGATATGCCAAAAACTATTGCCAGTGATCCTATTTTAATGTCACCTAACTAGGCCTGTTCTAAAGCGGACATTAAATAAATAAGTGTAGGCACTTATATAAAAACTAAGTAAAGAAAAAACAGAATAAAATTGAAAGAAATATTATTAATCTTGAATAGTTAGGAAAACAACATAAAATTTAAAAGATAAATAAGATAATGGGCGGGTATATGCCAATTTCTTACAACCAACCCTACTATGAAATATGTATAGACCTGTGTGTAAGTGTATGTCTCGTTATCGCACTTGATCGACAGAATTCGGATGCAAATCGGTTAACATTATCCCAACGGAAGATAGTGAGTCATCGAACCTGAAACCCTACCATATAAGATCAAAGGACCTAACTACTATGCCACCGGGCTGTCCGCCGGCTAGTCCACATCTACGTAATATTCTTTAAACAGCGGTATTATCAGGTATAACGTTTTCCGCATTACTTTTGGAGAGAGCAGGAGAAAAATAACGAAAAAAGCAATTCCTAGCCCTGCGAGAAACGAACCAAAAATGCCAGCAGAGCACAAGAGAGCGGACGCGGCGGTGGGCGAGGGGTTTACCACCCGGCTTTAGCACACTTCAACTAAATAAGACGTATGGTGCGCAGGCCACGGGCCGCCGCGGCTTCTCACTCTCCATCCCGGACGTCCTTTTCTTTCCCGTCTAATACGCCACTCCGACGAATTTACCAGTTTGGTATTCGTACCCCTCAAAATGGATGGTACTTGAAGCAAGCATTGTTGCTATATGCGATACGGCAATCATTTCACATGCATAGTTTTCCGCAAATTTCAAATTCAAATTCAAATTCAAATTCTTTATTTACAAAAAATCATAGTATTAGTTACAAATGAATTAAACCTAACCTAACTGGATCGCACGAGACGTCCGCACTAAGGTAGGCTCAGAATCATATAATTAAGTACGTACTGCCTAATGCTAAATAAAAAATTTCGTTGAAGAATGCCGTGAACAATAAAATCAAGTAAAGTAAAATTTTAGTAAAAAATACAATTTCAAATTATCTAAAAAGGTATGTGATAATAATAATAATAATATATAATAATCATAAATAATAATAATCATAAATATATGGTAGGTTAATAATATTGTGTTAGGAATGTTAAGTTAGATAGGAATAAAGCAAATTAATTTTTCGGTTTCTTTCCGTCCCTGGGTGATCAACGAGTGGGTTAGTCTTTTTTTGTTTATATTTATTTTTATATTAATACCTTGAGTATAAATGCCGGGTCAGCGCAAGAATTCTGAAGCGACTATCCGATATACGATTGTCGTCACTCTACGATATTTGCGATTCTCTGGAAGCGATTCAATAGTCCTTCAATCGTCTGAAGAATGGTTAGGATAGACGACAGCACGTGAGGTGCTGTCTGGCCTATCACGATAAGTCGCTCTCTTTCTCGCTCCTGAAAAAAACCGCGGTCGAATTCAATATCGTATGGCGTTAACATATCGTATCGCCACTTCAGAATTCCCCAGCTGTTCTGATTGATGTGATGCTGTACACGTTCTGCCAACGTTCTTATGTAATTCAGTAGCGGCATAATTTCATGGCAGAACGCGGCAATTTATTGGAATTTCTTGCAATATCGCCGTGCTCGATAAAATGTACTATAACTATGGAACTACTATAGAAATAATAAAAAGAATAACTATACAATAATCGCATTGAAATTTCGTATATAGAATACTGAAATCTCATTTTGTAAAACAAATATAAGATGTGAAACATTTGAAAATAATTATGAACAAATATGAGAACTCGCCATTTCTAACTTTTACCTATCTTACGGAAAAATACGGAACCCTATTTATAAATTGTAAATACTATCGTGATCTTTATTAGATTCTCTATCAAAGAGAATATATTGTTTTGCTTATTTACATAAAAAAATATTTAGATATTAGCTAAAAAAAGCAATAAAAATTTTGTCAATTTCTCGAAAAAAAAAATGATGATGTTTGACAATGGAATTTTACCAGAAATATCCGCGAAATGACGCGCGAAATAGTTCTAGCGGCCGTCTATGTATCTATTGTAATAATAAGATATTAGATGGATTTTAGGATGCGTTCGAATTAGAAAATATATTACTGCGCGCTCCGGGAACAAGCCGCCAATATTGGTCGTTACGTAGTCAACGGTGTTCTGATGTGCAACTAAATTTGGTCGTTACGTAGCCGAAGCGTTAACCAAGACAGTTGTAGGTCGTTTGTTAAGGAGGTCCGTAAAAAGCTGGAGATTAAATTAGAATGAATTGAGCTACCTTCCCGCATTACAACATGAACTCACATACACATACACACTCTCGCACACACACACAGACACACATACGGTCTCCATCATACAAACATACACCAACACCCATAAACCAACACCCACATAGCGTATTTAGTACATACATTAAAAAATATATGTGTTTTCTTTTCATTATGTAGCATACTTTGTGATTCTTTTTAATATTGTAAATAATTTAAAACATCATTGGCTTTACTATCGTCATATATTGTTCTATTTTGTATATTATTTTTTCTTCAAAATATCGCTAATATCTAAATCTGTCGGAATTGAATATTACTACGAAATGAGAGTTCTGTCAGTCTGTAAATACTGTCAGATGTATATTAAAGTACAAATGTCAACTGTTTGCATGGTTTGTTTAGTGAAAATAATCTTCCATGAATCAATTTACTAGCCCATAATTTACTAGCATTTGGAATTATTGCTTCGAGTGAAGCTTCGCTGCAAATTTATCCTTTTATTACTAAAAGTAGCAATTAAGAGCAATTCACGAGAAGCCCTTCCGGTTTCATAGTGAGAGCTTGTTCAAAGATGAGTGTGTGTGTGTGTATAATAATATCCATTAAGCCTACCTTAGTACAGGCGGTACCTAGTTAGGATGACTTAGTAATTCAAATAAATGTACTTGCCAAAGATCTAACAAAGAATTTTAAATTGACTTTTGGTAACTATCTTTTGAACAACCTCGGATAAATTGAATGTCTATTCGTCGTTATTGTCCGTATAGTTAAACTGTTTTTTTTTTTTTAATAAACACTCTCTATTTTTGCTCTGCCTATCTGTTTCAACAAGTGAACATACGGCTTTACATCGCGCCAACATCTGTATATATTACGATGGAAAACGCCCCACAAAAATATAGGTATTACGTATGTGTGCTAGTATATTATGAGTATATTATACTCAAACTTCTAACGGCAAGCATATCCATGTCCGAATTGATTATGTATCTGGTTTTTAAAGGTTCCGCGCAGCTTGTGTGGTGCTGACTAATTTTTGTGTTAGCTTGGACTCCCCAACTCAATTCAACTTCCATTTGGTAGCCTCCTCGAAGAGGGACTTAACCTGTCAGGGCCGTTGTAAGCTTGTGCATGTGTCTGTTACCTGCAGTCGCAGGTGGTTGGGTTCTGGCGAGGATTCTGAGCAACACCTGGAACTGGACGGTTAGTGCACTGGCCGGTTTGATAGCCACACTGCCTATCAAAGGAGTTAATGGGCCCTTGCCGAGTTGGCCACGAAGACCCGTTCTGTTCAGGGTTGGTCATACTCACGGGTCAACGCCTATCCGACGGCCTCCACGCATGAAGTGCGAGCCTGGGTAGTGGGTAGGACTCTGGCCCTATGGTTAGTTTCCCCTGGGAATCAACCTTCTTGCGCTCCTGGACGGTCTGCACCCCGTGCGGCGTAAGCCAATCGATTAAGCACTCTGACTAACAATCGGGGGAGTCTGGAAGCTGCACTGTTTCCTATAGAGGGGAGCTAATGGGCCCATGATGAGGTGGCCACGATGACCCATGTGTTCGGGTCGGTCACACTCACGGGTCAACACCCATCCGATGGCCTCCACGCATGGGGTGCGAGCCTGGGTAGGACACTGGGTCAACCAGTCTCCCCTGGGAATCAAACCTCTGGCGCTCCTGGACGGTCTGCGCAACGAGCGGCGCAAGCCAATCGACTGTGCTCTCCGACTAACAGTCGGGGGAGTCTGGGAACTGTATTGTTTCCTATAGAGCGGGGGTGGTTGTCTACCTTACGGCGACTGCTCTTGAAATGACCATTGGCCATCCGATCCCGGTTCAGAGTCGGGCAAAGGACGCCTTGGTCCGCGATAGATTCGGTGCACACCGTTTCACCGCTTCGTAAGGGAGAGGACCGCGCAAGCGACCTCGAACTCGGAACCAATCGAGAGACCGGAGAAATCTGGTCACAATTGGAAGCAAGGGCGCGAGGGTCGGCCCGCCAGGTAACACTGGCTATCTCGCGGTAAGGCGTTGGCTTCTTGCGGGTTGTGACGTAGCTGGACGTTAGATTTGTTTCTGTCCAAAGTCTTCTACGTTCACTGCAGGGCGACAGAACGAGAAAATTGTTAAAACGTCCTGTGGTAACGGGCTCTCCCGTTGTAGTTGACACCGCAAGTTGTTTCCTATAGAGCGGGGGTGGTTGCGGACCTTATGGCGACTGCTCTTGAAACGACCATCGGCTACCCGATCCTGGGTGAACAGCCGGGCAAAGGATGCCGTGGTCCGCGATAGATTCGGTGTACACCGTTTCACCGCTTCGTAATGGAGAGGACCGCGCAAGCGACCTCGAACTCGTAACCAATCGATAGACTGGAGTAATCTGGTTGCAATTGGAAGTAAGGGCGTGAGTGTAAGCCCGCTGGGTAACACTCCTGGCTATCTCGCGGTTAAGGCGTTGGCCTCTTAAGGGTTTGTGGCGGAGCTAGACGGTGGACTGTTTTTGTCCTAAGTCTTCTGCGCTCACTCCAGGGAGATAGAACGACTAATCGTTAAAACTTCCTGAGGTGACGGGCTCGCCCGCTGTAGTCGACAACTCTAGTTGCCTGTCCAGCGAATAACTAGAGGGGTCTTAAAACGTATGTTTCCTAAGACAGCGGGAGTATACAAATTTTGTCGACCTGACCTCATTTGTCCATGGAACGGTCCGCTGGCCAACCGATCCAAAGGGACCTTGACGGCCAAAGGGTAACTCGGTCCGCGATAAATTCGAACTGAATTAGCGATTACTTTAAGTAGAAGCCGCGCAAGCGACTTCGAATCCGTGACCAGATTGGAGGAAGGTGAAGTCCGTCCAAATTCCGGTGAAGTCCATCCGCCTCGCGATAAGGCGCTACAATCTTACCGGGGATTGTAGCGCCGGGGATTGGAGTAATTAGACGGTGGACTGCGTCGTCCCTAAATCACTTTGTTCGCTCCACGGGAGAAAGAATGATTTAATATCGTTATACCTACCTGGAGTGGCCGTTGCCCGTAGTAGTTGATAACTCTCAAGTGTTTATGTATTTAAAATGTAGAACTTATTCTTCGTCTTCTTCTTCGTCATCCCGTCTTCTATCTCGCCTTCACTTGCTTCACCGTATTCTACTTGCTAATTCGTAATTCTACTTGCGTAATTCTACTTGCTTAATTCTACGTAATTCTACTTCTACGTCATTTCTACTTGGTACGAATTAATTTTACTTCATTTCTACTTGCTGCGTGTTTCACCCTACCGCATGTCTAAATACCGTATCACAGGCTGTCCATTACCCTGAAGTAAATCCTCTGCCGGGTCGTTATGAAATGAACACCCTCTCGATATATGATGCAATATATCACGAGCCGCTCGCAAATCTTTATCCCGTATAACTCATGACGCCCTAATACTCCTCATCATACAAATGGTAACTTAGAGTGGCCAGTCTGTGATTCCACTGCGCCATTGACTTACGACTTCCTCCATGGAACATTCTGCGATGGAAGCGATAACGAGTTTGTCTATTATATAAATATCATATGCACAATATGATACCTCCCCAATATGGTACATGCAATATGATAATCTCATTATAAATAAGATAAAAAACGAATTTACCGCGTGAATTTCGCTGCAACGTCGCCGATACGTTGTGTGCTACAAACTTCACGCGGTAAATTCGTTTTATCCGATTTATAAAAAAATTTGTGGCAGATCGTCATGTCATAGCTTGTTTGATTGCTAAAAAAGTGAAAATTTCAGTAGGCAGTACGCATAGCATCCCGAATCCCGATTAAGTACCCAAAACGCATAACGACTTTCAAACGAGACTGAGGAATTCGCAAAGCTCTTTGCAATTGATACCAGATCCTAATATTTCATGACTGACACAAGAAAATATCCGAGTAAAAACAAGCGACAGGAAAACAAATGAATAAGTGATAGTTGAAAAAGAACATGGCTTAAAAAGGCAAAATATTTCAATTTGGATTACAATTCAAAGCATAGTTACTAAAGTACAAAGTGGTCAATGTAAAAGAATGATAATTACATTGGGATATTATGTATGGTAAATTAAACGGGACAAATCTTTTACGCCAAACGATTTTCTCAAAGACGAATACCGAGCCGTACGAATCCGCTTTTTTATTGTGTCATATATATCTCACTTTAGATTATTTGGACAATATCGTAGAAAGTCAATGGATTTATATGGAGATTATAATGTCAAATAACCGCGATAGTCACCGATTTCAGATAATCTCATTGATTATATATGGTATTATATTAATCAACATCATAGTACGTTTTGGCAAACTTTCTGCCCCGTCAATATGCAGGTGGCGCTGTTAGTATTGTACGGCGAAACAAATAGAAATTTATTTTGCCATCTACAATAACAACGTTATTTAGCCTTTAGTTTAGATAAAAAATAATTCAGTCTTTTAAAAAAGACTAAATGATTATAAAAAACCCAATAATTTAACCTAATAATAGTATTAAATCAATAGTGTCATCTATCGTATTTATTTATAGGATGATTACATCACAGAAATAATACGGAAAGATAGAATGTCAGCTATTAGTGTATCTGAACGTTAAAGTGCGTAATTATTACGTATTTAAACCTGTATACCAAATTCAAAAATGTCGTATTTATGTGGCTAATATCAAAATAATAACAGTATCTAGTATCCAATATCAAAATAATAAGAATATCATATTATTATATTACTTCAAGATAGGATAAAATCAATGCATATTTAGAGCGTTATATATTGTGTCGACTGCAACACCACGAACGTCGCAATATTGAACATAGAGAAGATTAATGAATATTTGGAACTAAGTGTGCCATCTATACGGTCCGCCAAAGAAGATTAGATCCGGTGCCAGACATGCGTAAAACCTCAATCTAAATTTCGTATTCACTCGTTGGTGGGCTTGCCTACTTTTATTTCGAGTTTCATGTGAGTGGTTTAAGGAAAAATAATGATTAATACCTACTTCTATGGAAATGAGTAGTAATATTTCTCACGTATTATCACATCAAATAAGTCAAATAAACTAAAAAGTTACACTTCCATTATGATTAGTCGAAAGCCTATTAGTTTATAGAATATCTATGTTTATAAAATAACTACCCAAGCACAAGCATTGCTTAGTTAGGCGACAAAAGATAGTAAACAACATTTTGATGATTTAAAAAATATTTGAGTTATTTTTTTTTGTTTTAGATGAAGGTATTTAGCTACACATTATTATATTTCATGTTTTTAATTTTAAATTGTGATAATTTTATCAATAGTAATTTGAATTATTTGTCATTACTAATTTGGTAACATATGGATTTTATTTATTTTTTAATTTGTTATTACTGTCATGATTTGTGAAGTTATCAAATAATTCTGATTGATATTAATACGATATGAATTAATAATCGGGAAACTGTTTGTTTATTATATATAACCTAGAACATCTGCGTTTGAATGTTCAACCTTCTTGTATGTATACCTTATATTATAGGTACTTATACACACATTCGACTAGTAATTTTGAATAATGTCGTAACTCTGGTTTATATTCGTATCTGAGTAATAATTTTGGTTAATTTTGTAACTCTGGTTTATATTCGTATCTGAGTAGTAATTTTGGTTAATTTTGTAACTCTGGTTTATATTCGTATCTGAGTAGTAATTTTGGTTAATTTTGTAACTCTGGTTTATATTCGTATCTGAGTAGTAATTTTGGTTAATTTTGTAACTCTGGTTTATATTCGTATCTGAGTAGTAATTTTGGTTAATTTTGTAACTCTGGTTTATATTCGTATCTGAGTAGTAATTTTGGTTAATTTTGTAACTCTGGTTTATATTCGTATCTGAGTAGTAATTTTGGTTAATTTTGTAACTCTGGTTTATATTCGTATCTGAGTAGTAATTTTGGTTAATTTTGTAACTCTGGTTTATATTCGTATCTGAGTAGTAATTTTGGTTAATTTTGTAACTCTGGTTTATATTCGTATCTGAGTAGTAATTTTGGTTAATTTTGTAACTCTGGTTTATATTCGTATCTGAGTAGTAATTTTGGTTAATTTTGTAACTCTGGTTTATATTCGTATCTGAGTAGTAATTTTGGTTAATTTTGTAACTCTGGTTTATATTCGTATCTGAGTAGTAATTTTGGTTAATTTTGTAACTCTGGTTTATATTCGTATCTGAATAGTAATTTGGGTTAATTTTGTAACTCTGGTTTATATTCGTATCTGAGTAGTAATTTTGGTTAATTTTGACTGTACTGAGTGTAGTAACTCCTATAACTGCTTTTTTTTTTAAATAAAAAAAATGTGAATTGCTATTAAATTATATTTTTGACCGCTGTACTCGTAAACTGACACCACAAGAAATATGAGGAATAAAATCTCAGTATTCTAACGCTACCATCACTATACATATTTGAATGCATAAAGTTAATATTAAAAAACATAGGAAACATGAAGACCCAAAAAGAAATTCACTCGCATTTCACCAGATGTAGGCACAATTTAGCATTACCCCGTCCATCTCTGAAATTACTCAAAAGCGATCCAAATTTCGTTGGAATGGCGTGTTACAATAAACTGCCTGAGAATATTAAAATTATATGCAGAAACGGAAAATAGCCCAATTTAAATCGAAATTAAAAGGCTACCTTATTGCGAGAGAATTATATAATATAAACGAATTATAATTAGATGACTGATAATTTCCATCTCGATTTTATTTATGTATTTAACTTGACATTTATACCATTTTATTGATTATTATATTATTACTATTATTTATAATTGACTCCCATAATCAATTATATTTCTTATTTATAGGACCATTTAATTTTAATATTATAATTTCATGACTAACTGTAGTTATAAATATCTAATATAACTCAATTGTGTGGTGATTCTCTAATGAATTATTTAGTTTTTAGATTTATACATTTTAAAGTTATTTTAACATTAAGCGGCTATATAAAGTGTCTAAACAACTATGTAAAAGTTTTTGAAGACAATAAATGCGATTTTATTTGATTTCATTGCATTCCGAAATGTTTTACAAAATACATGTACTCACTTTGGGGTTAAAGATAACTAACACATTATCATCTCTATTTCTATCTCGCCCTTCGATTGTTCCCAGCGAGACGGGGCAGCCAAGATTGTAATTTTATTGGTCATTTTTATTCGGCAGCAGTAAATATTCCCCCGGCTCCCGAAGCGTTACGACCATAAAAAATCGCTCGACACTAGTGAAGAAATTTCGAACGCTTGTCAGTGACATTTCAGATAAAGGGATTACTGAACGGCGCTGAACGTTTTATGGACGGCCTAATGCGAGCTTATCATATTTATTGGGCATTTTGAGTCAAATATATGATAACGAGTAAAAATACGTATTCGTTAAAACTGTACATTTTAGTGAAACTAAAACAAGTGGACATCTGTTGCTAAGCGCTGCCTTGGTAACTCAATTATTAAAGTTTCAAGATTAGAAGAAGAGCGTTTCTGAGGCGAGGAGCATACAAATTATCATAGTATGAATCATGTGATACATATGAATCATAGGTCCTTAATGGTTCCGAGTAGCTTGGTTTGTGTTAGCCAATTTTTATGTCACTTTGGCATACTTGCCGTCAAGCTCCCATCCGGTAGCCCTCTCGAAGAGGGGCTTAACCTGTCAGGGCCGCTGCGAGCTTCTGCCACGTCTGTAAACTGCAGTCGGGGGCTATTCAGATCATAAGTCTGCGGATTCAGAGGGAACACCTCGGCCGTAACTAGGAATTAACCTTCTGGCGCTCCTAGACGGTCTGCGCACCATGCGGCGTAAGCCAATCGACTGTGCACTCTGACTAACAGTCTTGGGAGCCTGGAAGTAGTACTGTTTCCTATAGAGCGGGGGTGGTTGCGGACCTTACGGCGACTGCTCTTGAAACGACCATCGGCTACCCGATCCTGGGTGAACATCCGGGCAAAGGATGCCGTGGTCCGCGATAGATTCGGTATACACCGTTTCACCGCTTCGTAAGGGAGAGGACCGCGCAAGCGACCTCGAACTCGTAACCAATCGAGAGACCGCAGTAATCTGGTCGCAATTGGAAGTAAGGGCGTGAGTGTAAGACTGCTGGGTAACCCACCTAGTTATATCGCTAAGTAAGGCGTTGGCCTCTTACGGGCATGTGGCGGAGCTTGACGGTGGATCGTTTTGTCCAAATCTTCTGCGTTCACTTCACGGGAGAGAGTACGACTAATCGTTAAAACTTCCTGAAGTGACGGGTTCACTCGTTGTAGTTGACAACTCTATATGGGGTGGCAGGTTCGCCTGTAGTAGTTAACAACTCTAAAGTCTGAATCATGTTGTAGAGACCACGTCACATTATTGTAAATCATTTGCCCCTCCAAATAGCAATTCATATTTTCACGCTTGCAATGTTACCACTGCATAGAATCATTCGAAGTCAGATTGGAATTTTATATCACTGTAAACACTCGAGCGACGGACAGCCGCTCGCTCATCAATCAGTATTGAATAAATAGACAACTGAATAAGATCACTGTGATTTGATTCTCGCGTCGCGCCCGCCCGCCTTGGTGAACCACCATTATTACCAACATCGCATACTTTGGTTATTCTCTTCAATCGGACTAAAAGTGCGCGTCAAAGCTATGTAAGTAAGGCTTCTATGTTAAATGACGAATTAATCTCATTTAACAACTTGGGTTGTCGACTACAACGGGCGAGCCCGTCACCAAAGGAAGTTTTAACGATTAGTCGTTCTATCTCCCTAGAGTGAACGTAGAAGACTTGAAACAAAAACAGTCCACCATCTAGCTACGTCACAAGCCCGTAAGAGGCCAAGGTTCGCACCCCGTGCATGGAGGCCGTCGGATGGGTGTTGACCCGTGAGTGTGACCGACCCTGAACACATGGGTCATCGTGGCCACCTCATCATGGGCCCGTTAGCTCCCTCTCTCATTTAACAAAGAGATTTTCTTATGTGATTTAATATCTTGACGTGAAAAGTCGCTTCTTTCTCATACTTTTACAAGCATACCTCGATTGCACAGCCATTCCATATTTTTTTATTTATGCCTAAAATAATTCAGAGGGCTGAAGTCCATCCGGGGAATTTTTACTTAGCCTCGAGTTAGGGCGATTAAGAGAGTCAATTTTTGCCGTCGCTCTTCGAAATTAAAGGTGCTCGGCGCGGCGTCAAAGAGACGAGAAACTCGACTGCGGGGGCGAAAGATTTCAAATAAGTACGGGCCCAGACAGTCGCGACAGACGCAACTTAAATTGAAATGGAAAAATCTTAACTTGTATTTCTTTTGGGCATCGCTCCTTCTCTTTTCCTCTCTCACGCCTGAGAGGCGCCATTGTTTATCCAGTCGCACACAATCAAAATGTCCTCTGGGATATAATTCCGTTTTATAATATAAACGAGATGGCTATTCGATACCTGAAGGTAATAATATAACCATCGCCTACGGCAAGGGTAAGGAAATTGATAAGACTCTAAAGTTAAACGACATTAAACACAGTCAAGGTTGAACAACTCAACGAACCCTATTTTCCGCTAAACAGTTCTATTTGATTTGACGCTGTTCATGTTCTACCCAGATTCTCTTCTGCCTAAATTATCAGAAATTAAACATTATTTCGAAATGAAAATGTTATTGTCGCTTATTTCAGGTATTGCGAGATGAAACATTTTGAATCGTTTGCTGGAAATAATATTCTATGTATCTATTGATTATATGCGATTTGGCAAGTGTCTTTTCAAAATTCAACGTTTATTTAATTTAAAATATCCTGCAAGGGTATAGAACTTACAATTGATCAATACATTATTTACAATTCTTAATGATATATCCGGCAAAAACAAAAATTTAACCTCAAATCTGAATGAAAATAAACTGTACAAAATCAACCATGATATTTTTTAAATATTAAAAAGAAAAATGAGAAATATACAAAATAGATACACCAAATCTGCAAGATCTTAAAAATCAATAAAATATATAGAATAGAAAGCAAAAACTATTAAATAACTCCAAAAAAATATATAATCAAAGACATAAAATATGAAAATAAAATCAACATTCCCAAATTATGTTACAAAATTAGTAAATAAATTGTCTATAAAAAAATTAATGTTGGAAATAAAGTTATGATCAAAAGTCTAAGAAAAAAAATACGTGTGGCACTCGGGGACTGCCGCGGTTAAGCTATTGCATAGCATTTTAAACAACTTATGCAATTATAATTATTTATTTATTTTATTTATTTTATTTTTTCTGATATCAAACAACTGCGCTCTATCGGAAAACGTTGAAATTATTCCGAATCATTTGTGGCTGCGGAAGCAAATGATTCGGAATAATAATTTAAACGTCGATTATTCGAAAAAAATCGTAGATAAAAAGATAGATAATCAAATTATCTTTAAAATGGTGCAGGTTTCATAATAATACGCCAGATAGTATTTGCGTAGTAGTCGTTTTTGTGTTCGGTTAGACCTAATTTCACAAATTAATTACACTATGTAATATAAACAAAATCTAAAATATTCAAAGCTAAGAATATTAGGAAAATATTCTTGTTTAACATATATTTTTTTCGAATTGTAAGCAGTACTCGTTTAGACGATTTTATCAGTTTAAAATCATTAATATTCGTTAAGAAATTTCTTCATTCGGTCGCCGCGGTGGCCTAGTAGGCCCGCGATAAAAGCTATGCAATAGCTTAAAAGGTTGATTTTAAATATAAAATTTTAAAAATCTGTGCCACATATACATTTTTGTAACAAAAATTCCTCGGTTTGTTTTTAAATAGGGAATATATTTGTATATATTTTAATTCTTCTGGTAACCTGTTATAAAATGTTATGCTTCTATAATTTATTGCCGTGTGAAATTGTCATGTTGTAGGTATACTTTTATGGGTACATTGTACATTGACTTGACTTGACTGTACATTGACTTGTGCGTTGTGTCATGGGAATTTATATGGGCCTTAGTTTAGTGTTTATCTTTATTTTTATGGAATTTGCACAGGCTTTCCGTGAATAAGTATGACATGAAGAGTGCGGATCTTTAGTTCGCGAAATAGTGGTTTTGCAAGATTCTCTTAATTTAATCCGTGTATCGCTCTCACGACTCTTTTCTGTAAAATAATTACCTCTTTAATAATAATAGTAATAAAATCCTATATCCCAAGTGGGGTTCAGCAAGAGAATGGTATGAACTCAGAAATTCCTTTTCGTGCAATACCTTTCTTAATCTGGCTGGATACCACACAGTAAGCAGAACATAATTTGAAATTAAGCTGGTCTATATAGCATTTCCATGACATACGTTCCATGACATTGATGTTGATTCCTAGAAATTTAGTGGACATGGCAATTCCGAGAGAATCATTTAACGCTGTTTTTTTTTTTGATTGAGACGTTTATCAATACCGTTTTGGATAAACGTATAAATCATCCTCTAATAAATTGAATCAGTATTAGTAGTAATTTTCCATAGAGTTAACTTATTCAATATTGTTTAAAAAACACTTTAGTTTGTAAAGCTAATTTAGCCTCTGCCGTTTATGCTCTACTTTTACTTCTACTTAAATGATTCTATTACTTTTCATAGCTATCTAATAGACTAGATAGGTTGTGTTTGATTTAGTATATTTCCAGAAGTATAGGAGCCTTTTCCAAACTTTAGGGTCTGGTTATGCTTTTCTGGAATCCGAAACTAAACGTGACAGCGAATTAGCATTATTATCGTTAACCACAAATTTCATAACATCATTTTGTTTACGGAACACAAAATAAATACCCAATCGCGGAATTGACGTTATTTAAAAATACTTAATTCTTATAAAATCGAAGACTATCGCGGTTGTTTGACATTATAAATAGGATAGAAAACGAATTTACCGCGTGAAATTTGTAGCACCAGACGATTCGGTGACGTTGCAGCCGCCGTTGTCCAGGGTAGACTGTCTATAATACTCTGGACAACGGCGGCTGCAACGTCACCGAAACGTCGGGTGCTACAAATTTCACGCGGTAAATTCGTTTTCTATCCTATTTAATTCTTTTATCATTGATTGTATGTGCTATTAGATTGCTCAACTCTAATAAGAGCTATGATAAATAGCAATCAAAAATAATATGAACTATGATTCAATGATTCTTTTGATGTTATATTATTATTCAACAGGCATGTTAAGTGCGTTATCTAAATTGCGCATCCATATTGTTATACCACATCGGTCATATTGAACATAAAATCATTTTTGCGACTATGAGTGCCTAATAATAATAAGAAGTTAACAGTTTATTTATTTATTTAAGAATTAATTACTATAAAACATTGATTAGCTTACAAAAATAACAGGAATCGAATGGCAAAACCTTAACCTTTTGCTTATTTGTTTCTGTCACCCAACTGGGACTAGCCCGTTCTAGGGTGGACAGGACTCCAATATTACAATCAAGTTTGCTTGATTGCTTGGTTGCCTACAAATGTACAAGTTTTAGTAAAAAGCTAATGACACTAAATTGCCATAAAATGTGGTCTTCAGAATAAAATAAAAAATAATAATAATAAAAAAAAAATAAAATATATAATAAATAAAATGCAATTCCATTATTAAATCGGCAATAAATATAATATAAAATTCGATTAAATAATATAAATAAAGTTATATGTGAGAAAAGAAAGAAACAGTCATTATTATTTAATATTATGTTTTAAGTAATATACGATTTAATATAAAAATACCTAGTCTAAAAGTATAATTCATTGTCAAAGTCAAATATTTTTTGGTAGTTAGTTCAATGTTAAAAAATACACATATAAGTTTAAAAATATGTTAATAATTTGTGTACCTTTTAAAATCACATTTTAAAAAACAAGCTTTTATTAAAATGCTCTGTCCCAAGCCAACCCTGGGTGCAGCAGCCATGTCATAGTGGAACTTAGAACTGGCTATCAAAATTTAATGCGTATACAAAATTTTGTTCATTTGCTGTTGACCGTTGAGGAGTCCCCTCGTTGGAAGCCAACTCTGAGTGCAGCATACCTGTCGCGGTGAAACTTAAAACGGGCTATCATAATTGAATTCGTGTACAAAATTTCGTTTCTGTGCTGTTGACCGTTGATGATTCCCCTCGTTGGTAGCCAACCCTGGCTGCAGCTGCCATGTCATGGTGACATTTAGAACAGGCTGTTATAATTGAATGCTTATACAAAATTGTGTGTCTGTGCTGTTGACCGTGGAAGAGTAGTAGAATCAGGTCACGCTCACCATAAAAATGCATTGTCATCGGAACTGAACCAACGTGTAAAGAAATAACTTTATAGTATAAGAGAATGTGATTCTAATTCAGCTTGCAAGATTTGACCTAAACAAACAACTTGGGTTGTCGACTACAGCGGGCGAGCCCGTCACCGAGGAAGTTTTAACCATTATCTCCCTGGAGTGAGCGTAGAAGACTTGGGGACGAAACAGTCCACCATCTAGCTACGTCACAAGCCCGTAAGAGGCCAACGCCTTAACCGCGAGATAGCCAGGAATGTTACCTGGCGGGCCGACACTCACGCCCTTACTTCCAATTGTGACCAGATTACTCCGGTCTCTCGATTGGTTACGAGTTCGAGATCGCTTGCGCGGTCCTCTCCCTTACGAAGCGGTGAAACGGTGTACACCGAATCTGTCGCGGACCACAGCGTCCATTGCCCGGCTGTTCAACCAGGATCGGATGGCCGATGATCGTTTCAAGAGCAGTCGCCGTAAGGTCAGCAACCACCCCCGCTCTATAGGAAACAGTACTGCTTCCAGACTCCCCCGACTGTTAGTCAGAGTGGGGGCTAACGGGCCCATGATGAGTTGGCCACGATGACCCATGTGTACAGGGTCGGTCACACTCACGGGTCAACACCCATCCGACGGCCTCCTCGCATGGGGTGCGAGGCCTGGGTAGGACACTGGGTCAACCAGTCTCCCCTGGGAATCAAACCTCTGGCGCCCCTGGACGGTCTGCGCACCGTGCGGGGTTTGCTCCAATCGGTTGTGCTTTCCGACTAACAGTCGGGGGAGTCTGGGAACTGTATTGTTTCCTATAGAGCGGGGGTGGTTGCGTACCTTATGCCGACTGCTCTGGAATTGACCATTGGCCATCCGATCCCGGGTAAGAGGCGGGCAAAGGACGCCTTGGTCCGCGAAGATTCGGTGCACTCCGTTTCACCGCTTCATAAGGGAGAGGACCGCGCAAGCGACCTCGAACTCGGAACCAATCGAGAGACCGGAGAAATCTGGTCACAATTGGAAGTGAGGGCGCGAGTTCTCGAGCCCGCCGGGTTTACTCCTGGCTTACTCGCGGTAAGGCGTTGGACTCTCACGGGTTGTGACGTAGCTGGACGTAGAATGTACTGTCCAAAGTCTCTACGTTCACTGCAGGGCGATAGAACGACTAATCGTTAAAACGTCCTGTGGTGACGGGCTCGCCCGTTGTAGTTGACACCGCAAGAAGATGTTAGTCAGAGTAATGGGAGCTAATGGGCCCTTGCTGAGTTGGCCATGAAGACCCATTCTGTTTCAGGGTCGGTC
Organism: Micropterix aruncella; assembly: GCA_944548615.1. Lineage (NCBI taxonomy): Eukaryota > Metazoa > Arthropoda > Insecta > Lepidoptera > Micropterigidae > Micropterix > Micropterix aruncella. The sequence continues at coordinate 19,814,701 of OX155961.1, forward strand.
ACACTCACGGGTCAACACCCATCCGATGGTCTCCACGCATGGGGTGCGAGCCTGGGTAGGACACTGGGTCAACCAGTCTCCCCTGGGAATCAATCCTCTGGCGCTCCTGGACGGTCTGCGCACCGAGCGGCGCAAGCCAATCGACTGTGCTCTCCGACTAACAGTCGGGGGAGTCTGGGAACTGTATTTAAATTAAATATTAGTATTGTTTCCTATAGAGCGGGGGTGGTTGCCTACCTTACGGCGACTGCTCTTGAAATGACCATTGGCCATCCGATCCCGGTTCAGAGTCGGGCAAAGGACGCTTTGGTCCGCGATAGATTCGGCGCACACCGTTTCACCCCTTCGTAAGGGAGAGGACCGCGCAAGCGACCTCGAACTCGGAACCAATCGAGAGACCGGAGAAATCTGGTCACAATTGGAAGCAAGGGCGCGAGGGTCGGCCCGCCAGGTAACATTACTGGCTATCTCGCGGTAAAGGCGTTGGCTTCTTGCGGGTTGTGACGTAGCTGGACGTTGGATTGTTCTGTCCAAAGTCTTCTACGTTCACTGCAGGGCGACAGAACGAGAAAATCGTTAAAACGTCCTGTGGTGACGGGCTCGCCCGTTGTAGTTGACACCGCAAGTTGTTAGTCAGAGTGCACAGTCGATTGGCTTACGCCGCACGGTGAGCAGACCGTCCAGGAGCGCCAGAAGTTTGATTCCCAGGGAAACTGACCATAAGGCCAGAGTCGTCGACCAACCCTGAATAGAATGGGTCTTCGTGGCCAACTCAGCGAGGGCCTATTAACTCCCAAAACAATGCAAGGTAAATAAAAGCTTGTAAAAATGAAACGATTTATTCGTTAGAAAAAATGAGCTTAAGCTCATTATTCTGTGCCTGTGGGCACATAATATGCCACACAAAAATAAACCTATAAGAACGCATAGGTTTTAAAAGGAAGCGAATGGAAAATTATAGGGAATTTAAAAGGAAGATTTCAAATGTACTCCGAGTGTATAAAACATGTTATGCTCTGCGCTGTTCTCAAATTTTTCGGCAAAGCATTCCAAAAGACGGGCTCCATGGACGGTGTATAAGACTGAGAAGGTTATCATCTGATATCAGAGGGCGTCCATGCGCCGATTAGTACAGTAAATCTGATGTTGAGATAATCGGGAGCGACGCTATCCAAGATCCAGAAAATCACACAAAGAAGTTGCAGAGAAACTTCTCTTTGAACTACGTGGTGCGGTAAAATTTTGCCATGTGCACACTGCATTTCGTATTATGCTCTATTACGCATCAGAAGTTGTTTGGAGAGAACTGAAGTAATATCGGCCTATTACGCGCTAGTTGAGTCACACCTGCGCTATGGTATTCTATTATCGGGTAATGCAGCGCACATCAACAGTTTATTCACTCTCCAGAAAAGAGCCATACGTGCGATAGTAGGTATTGATCCAAGGCAGTCATGTAGTGAACACTTCCAAAAACTAGGGTTATTGACCGTATATGCGATTTTTGCTCAAGAAGCTCTTTGCGAATTCTATTGCAATAAGAGCTCGGCCATATCCCACGAGGAAGTACATCGGCATGACACCAGGAATTAAACCCTGTATCTCCAACCGTTCGTAGCACGTACTGCCAAGTTCCAGGCGACTAGTCGATACTTAGGCCTCAAACTTTTCAATAAATTGACCGAAAGATTAAAAGCAATTGAAAACATCGATATTTTCAAGAGATCCATCCGAGTCTATCTGCTTAAAATCAACATGTATGGTCATAACGACTTTTTAAAATATTTTGAAAATACATAGCATCGTATCTACCCATTTAATCTAATACATATTATTTGCCGTTAATTGTTTTGTTGTAAACTGTTATCATATAGTCAATGTTTATGTAAATTGGTAATTTTAAAGCTATATATTGTATATCATCTCGTGTCTAAATTGAGTAACTAGTTTAAGATTAATTACTGTCATTCCTACACAATTGTATGGTTGTATTGGAAATACATACTTTTATCTTTATCTTTTTTATCTTTATTAAAAACGTAGCTGTCAAATCCTAGTACTGTATTGAGTAATCTAATACGCTACACAATCATTGCTTCTACCAAGCCAAATACTTTTGATCGTCAAAATTGGGACACATTTCACAAGACATCTCTCTGGTGCGGCAACCTGCGCTAGCGGAAAGAATCTCACCGCCCAAACTATTAATCAAATTTGCCGACGTCGTTGGGCGGAATGACGAAGGGCCAGAGCGGGCGGGAAAGTAGGTAAACAAACAGAAACAAGCTAAGTGGCCCGCCCCACGCCAGCCGCCCAAATTCAGCCCGAATAATGCCTCCGCCGTTCTGGCCTTTTCATCCCTTAATCACAGGTAGGCCGTGGAGACTGCAAATTGAAATAAATCGCCGCCCAGCGCGGGTTACGCGGAAGATGAATGAATGAATGAATTGAATAAAAAACCTTTATTGCAGTATATAATAGTTTACTTTTATTTAGTAGTATTTAAACTATCCTCTGATAACCCTGTAACGGACCTTAAGTCCACTACATACGATCAACAAATGCATCGATTTCCAGTGAAATCCACTGATACAATTCAGCTATTATTTTGACTCGTGCAGCTATGAATCAGCACGATGAAACAATACTTTTACTCAGAATATTTCAAATTGCATCATTGCACGGCCTACAAGCAACCAAATTATCAGTCCCCGATTGATCACCTTCCCCCAAGGTTGCGACGGCATATCCGGTACACCTCTTACGATTTCGCTCAACGGATATCCGGCTCCTTGGCTTCCCTTCCTCATTTTCTCTGAGTCTCGAAGCATCAGTCTGTAATCCCACAGACTCGAGCCGTGCCCAGTACAAGATGTACAAGATACTAGGAGCACACATACAATCCTCATCCACTCTCCTACATAACCGCCGTCGCGCAACCCTCGCGTCTCGATAAAGTAATCCGGGCACTCGTTAATTCGGCAAGCGTTATAACTGGCAATATTCAATCGATTCAATCAATAAATATCCTCTGCTTCATCATAACCGCCTTTAAATACGGAGATAACTCGCAAGTTGACACCACCACCTCACATCGAATAATTTGGAGTCTTGTGAGGGGTGGTCCCTCACAACCCTATCACCGGCCTCGGATGTAGAGAAAGGGGGAGGAGGCAAACCGGGGTACCTGCCTCTGATTCGCCAAAATCATGTATTTGACTTGTTTCTATAAAGCTCCTAGCATACAGGATGCGTCGTAATATCTTATACATTTGAATTTGGAACGCATTCTATGTTGATTTTTGAAGACGTGTGTGTGAACGCAGTGTGTATGATGTCTCTGCCATGGGAATTCCCATCATGTTTAGAAAAAATCTTCCCACAGACAGCGTTTCTCATGCGGGGCCGAATAAACCCGAATAAAATATTTAAATATATCTACTGAAGGTTTGCAAAAAAATTAAGTAACTCTAGCTTGAAAATATTCCGGAGACGCAGTTGATTATACCAGGAACTCGCCCTATTTAAAAGCAAGCTCTTATAGATTTTTTTATTTTTTTTTTGTAAGACTAGAGCAAGAATGAATGCTTTGAACTTTATACCAATAATAATTATATAACCGAACCTCATACATGTCAGCTCGCAATTGGCTAAGTCAAATATCAGCATCCCTAGATACGGGCGTTCTTGCTCAAGTTATGTATGCTATGAGCCAACGGCTATGGGTTCAACTTGTTTTTCCTGCACGTTTTATTGTACTGTATACCGAAAATCATAGCCATTCGTCTGTAAATCATGTTGTTTAAAATAAATAAATAAAATAAATAATCGGAATTAACTTATAATCTGAATCAACGAAAAGACAAGTGCATTTAACATATGTGCAAACATGACTTAGAAGAGGCCTTTGCAAGTTTTATTATAGCCTCAAATATATACTGCACATTACCGATGATATCTGTAAGCTGTGAGCAAAGTTTCAGCAAATCCTACTAATATTATAAACGCGAAAGTTTGTATGTATGTATGGATGTTTGTTACTCTTTCACCCAAAAACTACTGAATGTATTTTGATGAAACTTTACAATAATATAGCTTACACATCAGAATAACACATAGGCTATAATTTATAAAGATAAAGTGTGAATTATCTAAAATATAACGATAACTGTCAAGTAAGTAGAAAAAAATATAAGAAATTGACATTCGAAATTTAAATTCTATCCTACTATCCTATCCTACTAATATTATAAACGCGAAAGTTTGTATGTATGTATGGATGTGTGTTACTCTTTCACGCAAAAACTACTGAATGGATTTTGATGAAACTTTACAATAATATAGCTTACACATCAGAATAACACATAGGCTATAATTTATAAAGATATATGGTTTTCTATCATCATTATCACAATTTTCCATCGCCACGCGGGTGAAACCGCTGGGCGCAGCTAGTTAAAAATAATTAAAACTTACCTGCTTTCAACAATGAGGCAGGAATGTCTATTTAGCCTCGTGATACCAGCCGAAAATTAAACTGCCTATGAAACGAACTTTGACGAGTAATATATTATTTCACGGAAATCAAAGCTCGACGTGTAAATCTGTATCGAGATAAGATAAAGTAAAATTTGCTGAAATCTAAGGTTGGAATGTGTGTGTACAGTTTGGCTAATGTATTGTCTACACTGGTTGTATGTATTCTATGTTAACGTCTCACGTAAGGAGTAGTTATTAGCAAATAGATAATAAATAGTGCAAAATTATTTGAGGGTTCTTATTCCCCCCGGTCACAAAAAATGCCAACCAGAATATTTGTATTATGAGTATTTTATATCATTAATTTCAATTGCTATAGGGGAGGGTGCCGTTGTCATATTTTTGCCCAAGATCGGAAAAAATCGTACATTCCGGCAAAAAATCGTACATGCGTATCATAATGACGGTGTTGTAAGTCACTAAAATCCCAATTGAAGCACCGGTTAAAAAGGGTTTATTGCGAGCAGACCGACGAGCTGCTAAACCTCCCTATTGTATAGCCGTTCGATAGGAAGACCGCATGATCATCTTTGTACACTACCTAATAAAACATAACTATTAATATTGATTATATAGGGTATTAGGTTGCTTAATGACATAGTTTTTGCAACCCCTCAGCGTATAGTTTTCGCAATTCTCCGGCGAAACTAATAGCAATTTATTTAACCATCTATAATGACAATGATAATGAATGATTTTTTATAAAAGACTGATTATAAAAACTTACTAGTTAACCAATGATGACAATAATAACATTCAATTTTTAATGCCATCTATCTCATTTTTTTATAGTCTGATTACATCACAGAAATATTACGAAGGGAATAGAATGCCATCTATTAGTCAATTTGAAAATTAAAGCGCTTAATTATTATCTATTCGAAACTTTACAAAATTAAAAAACGACATATTTGTGTAAATAATGTTAAAATATAAAGAGGTAAGATTTAAAAGTTCCTGTTATTATAATAATCTATTATTACTTTATGATTGATATTTTATTATTTTGAGATAGTATACCGTTTAGGCGTGTTTAGAGTGCTATCTATTGGGCTACTGAACATAGATTAGTGATATAGAGAGAAGATTAAACAATGTTTGGAACTATGAACGCCATCTACAGGTTGCGTTTCGTAGTAAAATTATAAATGCCATAACGTAGTAAGGCATTAAGCAATCTAATATTCTAAATAATCAATGCTACGAGTATTAACTAATTAATTAGTAGTATTATCAGTTCTTGCATATAGAACGGTACGGCCCGCGCGCACACGCATGTGCTGCTTTTCTCGTGTATGTTAATTTGAATCTGTCACTTAGATCGTTTTTTCAAATTCGTTCTGTTTCTTCTGCATTACAGATGAATCATTTCTTCTGTCCACAAAGGCCCCGCGTCGCGATAACGCAGGTCAGAGCTCACTTCACTGACTCTGTGTTTAATTTATTTATTTTTATTTCGCTTATTTTTTTAGCCGCTCTATTTGCGTTGCTCAAATATTTGGTGCAGTCCGATTTCTTTTGTTAGCCTTATTTTTAAAAATTTCGTTCACTCGACGGTAATTCGGGCCAACACGCTTTTTCGCATGGTTATTATCAAAATATTATTTGTCTTTTGTGCTTCTGTGATTTTTATCTTTTCGTATCGCATGGATGTCTAATAAGTATGTAGTGTGCAAGTCGGTAGTGTCGTGAATAATTTACAAGTATTTTCAACTAAATAACTGAATATTATGTTAAATCCTACATCGCTAATATTGTGGATGGTACTGGAATATTCACATGTCATCGACTGTACACTCTAGCGTATAACCGGGGAGTCTGGAAACTTACGTTCCCTAAGCATCAGGGATAATTGTCGATCTGACGTCATCAAGGATGGTGAAATCCGTCCACATCTAGTAGTAAGGGCGCGAGATTGACCCGCTTGAAGGCATTGGACTCTTACGGGCTTTTGGCGTAGCTTAACTATGGGTTGAGTTGTCCGCAATGCTTAACGTTCTTTCAATGGCAGACAGAATGGCTGTGTATTGTTATAACTCCCTGGGGTGGCAGGTTCTGCCGTAGTAATTCATACCCCTCAATGTTAGTTATAAGTACACAACGTGGCGTCACTCTACGCGCGGGAAGTCAACTACGAGCTCAAATCATCTGTCGTTTCTCCTGGAACTGCAGACGGAGATTGCTACAGCGAAGCACAATATAGAGCGACGCCACGTTGACTGGGTGGAGTATGGCAAATATTGAGGAAACGTCAATAGTCACCATAGAGAAAGTGCCGGATGTCAAACTGCAAGAGGCAATTAAGATCGCGCTGGAAGCTAGGTCATCGACGATATAGGCCAAAACTCGGTGTCTGGAAGCTAATCGTGGTTTAGGCGAAGCAAACGCTAGCCTACATGACGAGTGGTAAGAGCAATTCGTCGACGGTGTACCGTATATCTACAAACTAATCGAATGTTGTATATCAACGAGGCTGCTTCTGGACACGGTCACTGATGTGAGCCTCCGCTACGTCGCCGAGAGCGGAGCGACCGTCTTCGCAGACCAATTGCAGAAGACCTTCGCTCCGCATGAGATCGGAGGTCTAGACCGGTTCAGGACGGTCAGCAACCATCTCGCTGGGGAGGAGGAACCCCACCGGTGGAAGGCGAAAGATTTCACCGATAATTCTGGCCAAGCTCCATGGTCGAATCCAGCGCCTCAAGAAGAAGAAAACACCTGACCCCATCGATAACGGCACTTTGCGACAGCCACTGCGTCACCAGCTTTCGGCCCTTGCAGGATTGCTTACTTCCTGCATCGGTACAGAGAAGTCAAAGACTGCCAAGGTGATAATGCTGACGAAACCTAGCAATGTACATGCGGCAACGGGCAACTGTCACCTGATATCGCTGTAGCCTACCTTTGCGAAGGTCTTCGAGCGATGTTTCTTAAGCGACTGACGCCGCACCTCGCCTCGCTCATCGAAAAATGTGGATTCAGCTCGGGCCGCTCGACCATCGCTGCAACTCACGCGGGTTGTTTGCCGCCTAACGAAATCCTATAACCGGCAGGAACCGGAATCCGGCAGCCATCTTTCTCGACATCGAGAAGGCATTCTACCGAGTCTGACACAAGGGCCGCTGCTTCAAGCTGGCGACCCAGCCTACAACAACGCGCATGCTCTGAAATGGTGGCTTCCTCTCTCTTCAGAAAAAAGTTCTTCGTCGCGGTGAAAGAAGCCGCAGTCCTCGATGCGCTACATCAAAGTAGGAATTCCTTAGGGAAGCTGCCTATCGCCAATGATCTACGATATCTACACAAACGACATTCCTCCCGTTATTCATTTAATTCCCGCTTTTCCTTCCTCCTTCAGTCCCGTTATACTCGTATAAGGTTCCACCGTGTCCTCTTATAAGGTTCCGGTTAGCCCAAAATATCTACAATCGCAATTTTTCATCTTCCCTCTACTCATCCTCTAACTTCAGTTACCTAGAGCACCACCATGTCTTCCGGTTTGCTAAAAATTTTCATCTTCTTCATCTTTGTGGCAATCTTTCTCTTTCTATTCTTCTTGCTTGATCACGACTCCGAGGGCACCGTCTTGTTCTGCCTATTAGCTTATTGTATTTATTTTTTTTAACAATAAAAATACATGTAGGTTTTTTTTAATACACAATAAATTTACGTCAGTCCTTACTAGACAGTGCACATTCTAAGGAAAAAGCCTATTTTTTATATCATTTTTTATATAATAAATATGATAAGAATAAAGTAAAGATTGAAACAATAAAGTAAAACAAGCAAAATACATAACAATTAAAAAATCAGAATAATAATTAAATAATAAAAAGCAGTATATATTTATAATATTGCCATTCTTGTCCTATTTCCTTCTTTTCATGTAACATTTCCCACCCCAGAGCACTGATATTAAAAATATCGTGTATCGTGTTTGAGACCTCACCTCGTATAACATTTTAACACCCCGTTTATAGTTTGTGTAAATTGAATAAACTTGTACAATATCAAACCGCTTTTACATTTATGATCATTTATAATTTATATACAGGTTGTCTCAAAAGAAAGTTTATTTAAAGACTTTTTCTTATGGGGATATCTTAAATACCAAGGGTACGTCAATAATCCGATTTCACTGGCGCAGTTGAGATAAAATATTAGTTACAAAATGGCATACTTCGCGGAGTCTACATGCCGACCGTGAATTTGATGGTTTACATTAATATGACATTATTTCAAAGAACTAATGTCTAAATTGCATATTTCAATATTCAATAAAGATTTTATCTACAGACGTAAACCTTTTTTTTAGACTTATCCTTGATACCTTGTCCAATAAATAATGTTCCTAAGCACAATTATGATTTAGCATCTAGCCACACACCATCTATTTCCACAATTAAAAAGTATAAACTAAATTGTTACAATTTTTTCAACTAAATTTTATACAAACTTCGATCCATTTTCAGTCCCTTTTATTCCACTGCTTTTAGTAGTATAAAAAAGATATCCTACAGTGCCTTATCGCGATCCGATAAACTGCCCGAACAACAGGAAACTGAATCGGTTGCGTTCATTCCGTTCCGGTAATTGATTTCCTGTGGTTTAATTTTGTTGCAGCCGCCCAGGCGAACATATGGGGTTCGCAAGAAGTGTACGTGAAAAAGGGCAGCACGATATCGCTTACTTGCTCAGTCAACGTGCACACCACGCCGCCATCTAGCGCATCTGTTTTGTGGTAAGTATTTTGTGCTTTTTATTTCATATACAGACTGTTCTTGGCCAACGCAATCAAACACTGTCTGCATAAACTACGTCAAAATCTAACGACATAAAACCTGACATTCACTCTAACTATACCCACTGTAGCTCCCTTTTATGCGTACCCGGAATAAGAGCGGCAACAGTACAGAAAACTGCTTATACCTTAGCATTTATTGACGTGAATACGACGTCTTTAAAATTGCTTCCATAGTGGGAGAAAATTTAAAAAACGAATGATAACAAAATCGGGGGATACAGTTTGGTGTTGCAGCTACATATCCATCCAAAATTTATTTAAACCAATGACGCATCGCGCGCGGTGGAGGGGGAAGCGCCGCCATTTTGAGGTAATTTTGCTGCGTTTCGAGAATTCCATTTAGTATAACTTTTGAATTGGAGAAGCTACGACGTTCGTTTACGTTTCAATCGTCAGCTATCGTCAAAATCTATCGATTGTATGTATAAAATATTAGTTTAAACTAGATATAGTGAATAAATGTATATGGCGTTAAATAAAAAATACATCAAAAATATATAATATCAGCCTATACGCGTCAAAAAGTGAAATCAAAATACAAAGATCGTATACGGTTGAAAATGGCTTCTCAAAAACAATCTAATGATACCAATAAAACACCATATGACCAAGTAAAGCAGTGACGAGCACGTAAAACAGTGAATGTGGCCGAGCGGATCAACGAAGGTGCCAGTACATCTGCAGCTGGGGCGGTTGAAATTATGCAAGTGGATGATTAAATCGCATCTATATCGACGCCGGACTGTGCAGGCTTTGGTTGTTGGTTTGCAATTATATTAGAATTTGTTTGTATAACGGGTTATTTTCTATGTGAATTGTGTCCGATGAGTCCCCGATATTTCGGCACTGTTATAAGCGCCCAAATATACTCGTACATAAAGTAGCGTATTTTATATTTTATATAAAAAATATTAACCATAACGTATACATATTCACGTACAAAGTACGGCTGTCTCTATGACACAGTCACACTCCATTTTTTGTTTATTACCTACCACTGTTCAACAGATAGGGGACATAGATTAAAAAAAACAAAACAACAAGGATATGCTGATTAGCCATCTACGATTTGACCGAGTTAGAGGGCCATGAAGTTTAAACATTGTACCCATTTAAATGACAGTTTTAAACAAATATTTATGAATTTATTGCCTGACTGTATTGATTTTATAATACATCTATAAAAAACCTACTTATTTTTTATACTGTTTTTTTTAATAACGACATTTTTAGTTATAATTTTTTGGATTTTTTCTTAGTATTTTAAAATTTTACTGGATAATATTGGAATCTTTGGGAAAATACTGTCTTTTTTGTCTGTTTTAGTTGAACTAAGATGAAATTCTATTGAATAATACTACGTCGAAACTTTTAAATATACTTTAAAAAAACATTATTTCAAAAAAGTAAATAAATTTCATTTTTTTACTTTACTAGCCTACCAACCAAAAAGGAGATAAAGTATTGTGAACGCGCAAAATTTCTTTTCCGAGATGAAGACATTTTGACAACCCCCAAGACAATTAAGACCATTTCCACACTGACGTCTCTCTGTGTGCCTGTGTGTATTCCTTACGATAGCGCCCATCCTATTTTGCTGAAATTTGGCATGCAGGCATCATTTGGTCATGGCAAGAATTGAAAAGATTGCGGTTGAAATCGATCCACCAGAGGGCGCACTAGTCCTACTTCAATCTCAAATATTGGACTTGAAATGCAGTACACGGTTGCCTTGTTGGACCGAAATCCCATTTCGGTTGGAATATCTCATATAAAAGCGACACAAATAATATTTAAAAACTCTGCAATATAGTAATTAAAGTGTAAGGTCATTAAAAGTGGCGATGCTTGCAATTCGTGGATATTTCTAAATTCGAATTCGAAGGCTCACAGCGACCTGCGTTTGCATTTGATTTTTAAATCGAATATGATGATGCGCGCTCGAAATTAAAAATTTTCATTGCGTTGCCTAGCACATTAATAGGAATTTCCACCAACTGCTCGTCGGCTTTATTTATGAAATAATTATTGACAGCTCTAGTTATAACGTCTAAAGTTGTGCAACAACATATTTTGTAAATTCATCCCGAACTAAATTGAAAATTAATTCATACGAACAAGACAGAGACGAATCGCCCTAATTTAGACGTTAGCTGTTGAATTTAGATGTTTTCACATTTATCATTTTTTTACCACAATTTAAACAAATAATTAAAATATTTCGACACAATAATCTCGGCCAGACTTTCGGTTTTATATACATAGTATTTAATAATATGGAAATATTCGTTGGGAAATAACCCGGGAGTTAAGTAAAACTAACAAGACATTTTTCTACATATTACATTTTGAAACCTTATGAATCTAAAATGAAAGTTAACTGTCTTACAACTAATAGAGTTTTTGGCGAAGGATTTTAACGTAGATTACGCTGACAAAGTTGATTTTGTTGTGAATGACCAAAGAGAAACTTATTAAAACTCGTGTTATTCAACTTTTGGTCACAGATTAAGACCCAAAACTGAGCCGACCGATTCAAGCGCATTTCTATACTGATTACGACATGCATTTTGTGGTCATATTTGCAGAAAAGAAGCGAATAAAAGCAATAGAAGCAATAGAAGCAAATAGAAGCAAAGTTGATTAACACAGCGAAATAAATCTGATATTTTAAATTAGGGGACGTTTAAGTATTACGTAACGCAATTTGGGGGGAAAGGGGGTATTGTAAAACGTTACGATGCATTACAGGGGCGGGAGAGGGGTTCGAACAACGCGTTACGTTATATTGTTTTTTATTTAAATAAAAAACGAGGGAAATAAAATCTCCCCAGTTGGCAACCCTTTTATAATTATAAATATAAATATGTTATTTTATTTTAGGAGTTTATTAGTAAAAAAAACTAAAATAGGAGAATGCATGAAAAGAACAATGGTGGATGAAGCCAAAAATGTATATAACGACAGGGCAAAGTCAGGAAAACGGCATAATTTAATATAAGATTAGTAGTAAAAGTTTATTAGGACAAATTTGAGCCCATTTAAACATATTTTAAAAATAAGCAATTGTTTATTACAGTATGTGTGGTTGTTTATTAAATAATAATATGAATAAATAAAAAAAACACAATACGCATGTATTGCGAGTTATAAATCTTTTGTTTTATTTATTATTTCTGCAAACGCGATTAAAACAATAACAACGGTATTTTAGCTTCTTTCCGGTACTTTGCGCAACATAATTGTGACTTTTAGGTAAAAATTGTGACTTAGGTGTTACTTAACGTTTAGGGAGGGGGAGAGGGGGGTACAAAAAAAACATTACGGCGCATTATATGGGGGGAGGGGGCGAGGGAGTGTCAAAAATCTTCGAAAATTGCGTTTCGTAATACTTGAACGCCTCGTTAATTCATAACCGATAAATATTAATTCATAACTTAATATTACAACCCTTTTTCAATAATCTCTTAAAAGATGATGATTTCTAATTAACTTCATTCAGAATCCCAGTGACATGTAGTTTGAATGATGTTGATAATATTCCTTCTGTTTCTATAATATATCCGTGCTTGTAACGCACGTGTCATGGGGATATTAAAACCCGTAAACGAATCGCATGGAAACATATCGGATTATGAGGGAGCAGGGACACATGTTTGATATGTAGTCATTTTGCACGGCGCTCGGCAGCGCGTAACTCGACGCCTTCGCGGCGATTGAGTTTCCTTCAATCACGAATGAAATTACTTTTCATCACCACGCTTCAAAGCTATAAACGAAGGCGTTAAACTTTAGCGAAGAAAAGAGGGACCTGTTTTGCGCCCTCATGTGCTCCTCATAATAGAGAATACGGATAAAGAAATTTATAGGATAAGATATGTAGAGTACTGTAAATCAAGTCGCATATTCGGGAACGCCTTTGTAGGGAGATCAAGGTAAATCCGGAAAACTAAACGCTAGTACTAAAACCTTTATTACGCAAATAAAAAATATTCATTTCATACACAATTTTGTACAGTTAAATATATTGAAAAATGAAATTATTCAATATAACCGCCATCAACTTTTAGGACTTGCTCAAGCATTGACCGGAACTGACCGCATACACGTCTCACATCCTCCATGTTCACGTTGCTGACCACCTCAGTAATGGTGACCCTCAGCGCATCTTTGTTTTTTTTTTTTAATTTGCATTTACCTTTAATCTCAACTAAGTCCCAAAAGTAATAGTCAAGAGGGGTGAAGTTTGGGCTAGACAGTGGCAACAAATTGGGTGGCCAGTGGTAGGGCATAATTCCATGCAACCACGTTTAGTTTTTTCTCGACTTCTTAGCTGGCACTGAGTCTTGCAGGAAGACGTAGTCTCTTCCAGCGGCTACCATATCCATCCAGGGCTTCACTACCATCTTCAAGACGTAGATGAACCCATCGGCGTCGATTCTGAGACCTTCATCAAAGAAAATAGTTGGCATAACATCCTCTTCGCTGCTCATGACCCCAAGGACCATTACCGCTATTAAAAATTTGGTGTTCATGACGGTGGGTACTACTGAAGCTTCTTGACATAGCCATATGACATTTTGCAGATTCATTTTTTTTGTCCTGGATAAATATTTTTATACTTATATAATAAGTTTTATACTTATTTCCATCAACACAATACCAGAAATAAATTTGATCTACATCTAAATCGGTACAGGCTTAGAAAAGTGCGCAACAGTTTTCTTCACCAAAGCCTGTGTTATTATAATAAGGTCCCAACACATATCAGTAGTCTCGGAGAGAACCAATTAAAAAAAATCTTATTTAATGGCCTAGTCATGAATCCAGTATATAACTTAAGAGATTTGGATAATGCTGATTTCTTATTCCAAGAGCATCCTAATGTAAAATAACGGTAAATTCATGATAATCAAATAGAGTATTTATTTTTTATTTTTATCGATGATGGCTATATTAAATCGAAGACTATCGCGGTTGTTTGACATTATAAATAGGATAGAAAACGAATTTACCGCGTGAAATTTGTAGGACCCGACGTTTCGGTGACGTTGCAGCCGCCGTTGTCTAGGGTAGACTGAAGAGCTGTCAGTCCGTTGTTTTGCGGGTAGGCCGCAAACCGCTGCCGCCACTGCGTAGGTTATAACGGTGGTGGGGGCCGGGCTCGGAGCGCGGGAATTTTTAAAATCCGTCTTGCACACAACACTCACTGTATCCTGTTTTACGTCTTTGCGTTCGGCGTTCGGCGGCGGGAACATTTTAAGAAGAGGGTTCCACGTAGAAGAGAGTTTGTAGCCGTCATCTCTATTGAAGTTCGGAGTTCTTCTTATTTCAATGGCTTCCCGGATCATGCGAGGAAAGTAGAATTGTTCCTTGGATAGAACAATGGGATTTTGAAACTGCATCCAGTGGTTACTTCCGCTATCCAATATATGTTCGCAGATCGCCGATTTTTCTCGCTGAACGTTTTTAACAGCTTTGATGTGTTCTGTCAGTCGCGTGGCTATGGGCCGTTTCGTTTGTCCAACGTAGGCTAGACCGCAGCTGCATTCGACTTTATACACACCCGGGGTTTGCAGTGGTATTACATCCTTTACAGGCCTCAAAAATCGAGCTATATTTTGGGTCGGTTTGAAGATCGTTTTTATATCGAATCTGTTTAGCATCTTACTTATTCGATCAGTCACGCCCTTGACGTATAGTAAGAATGCTCTTGATCTGCTCGGTTTTTGAGTTTCGTCCGTATTAGATTGTGCGTGTCTCGTGATATTTTCCGTATCCATTTTTCCTAAGGACATCATTGACATCTTCCATCTCCTTCGGAAAATGCTCAGTGTCGCATAGATCGCGTGCTCGATTCACGAGCGACGTTTGCACTGAACGTAGATGGTAGGGATGATGGTGTGAGCTTGCATGCAAATATCTGTCCGTATGTGTGGGCTTCCGATATACCGTATGTCCGAGAGTATTGTCACTTCTCCTCGTCA
This sequence comes from Micropterix aruncella, assembly GCA_944548615.1. NCBI lineage: Eukaryota > Metazoa > Arthropoda > Insecta > Lepidoptera > Micropterigidae > Micropterix > Micropterix aruncella. Next base: position 19,830,028 of record OX155961.1, read on the forward strand.
CTTTGACATCCAAAAATGGTAAGGAGCCGTCCTTCTCTACTTCATAGGTGAAACTGATTTTTGGGTGTATGGAGTTTAGATGACCCAGGAATTCTTTCACCGTTTGAATGTTGCCTTTCAGGATGCAGAAGGTATCATCCACGTAGCGAAGCCAGAGAATGGGTTTAATTTTAGAGGTTTTTATCCTGGAGAAATACACACAGCCACACATTTACACACACTTCCATCTGTAAATATTCTAAATCTTCTCAGGGGGGCTCGAAATGGATATTTCCGCTTTCCTCAAAAATATTTTTTTGCGCGTTCACAACACTTTCCCTTCTTGTTGGTTGGTGGGCCGGAAAGTAAAACTAATTTAAATTAGACCCACTGCGTTTTTCACTGAGCACCCAACGCGGACACTCTTTACCCCCTGGCCCTCGACAAACTCTTATAGGAATCCGGAAATCACGTGCGTTGGCTGCAGCGGATTCGGCGACTGCAAGGTGAATTCTCAAGAATTTTATAATAAATATTGGCTGGTATCAATATTATTCAGAATGAATAAATCCTCAAATAAATGTCAAAATTTGCGAGCTTCTTAGTATTTCATCGTGTATCCGTCAATTGTTATTTGTTAACGCTTCCGCGTGCGCGCAGCCAACAAAGTTATTTGAGCATGAAGGAAAATGTTATTATTTTTATATTTGTATATTTGGAAAATGTATTCCTCATGTTTGTGGACCGGACTGGAACCATGCAACGCACCAATGAGCTGAGTGACCTTCAAGCTGTGAAAGACTTTGTCTATCTGGGCTCGATGATATGCAACGACGGCAATTGCGAAAAGGAGGTCTCACGCAGAAGCCAGATGGCAAGATCGGCCATAAGCAAGCTAGAAAGGCTGTGGAAGAATCGGGGTATAAGCAAGCGGACTAAGGTCAGGCTGGTTCGAGCTCTGGTTTTCTCGATCTTTCTCTATGCATCGGAGACATGGACCCTGAAGGCTCGGATAAGCACCAAAATCGATGCACTGGAGATGTGGTGTTGGCGTAAAATTCTAGGAATCCCATGGATAGCACGCCGCACCAACAAATCTGTCCTGGAAGAAATCGGCATCCAAGTGAGGCTCTCCACCTTATGCATTAGAAGGGTCCTGAGGTTCTTCGGTCATGTTGCCAGGAGAAACCCAGAGAATCTGGAGAAAATGCTTTCCGAGGGTCAAGTGGAGGGAAGATGAAGCAGAGGCAGATCACCGGCCAGATGGAACGACCTCATCAAAGAAGTTACAAAAGGGTCAATACAATCTGCAACCCGCCATCCAGAAGACAGCTCGAAGTGGAGGAGCCTTGTAGGCAAACTGTTGTCTAGTGGCCATGATCCTCAGTAATGAGGGACCGACGGAGAAGAAGAAGATACCTCAAAGAGTTTGAGCAAATTAACCGACAATTAAATACTCCATTGTATTCTGTATTTTTATTTAACTGAAAGCAATCGTTTTAGATTTTTTTGATAAATCTAATTATTTACCCAAGCCATATATGAGCTAATTAACCCAATAATTTACATAAGCTAATCCCCATCGATTGCTACTTATCAACATAAAAAAATAAGGTTTTTGGGTGTATGGAGTTTAGATGACCCAGGAATTCTTTCACCGTTTGAATGTTGCCTTTCAGGATGCAGAAGGTATCATCCACGTAGCGAAGCCAGAGAATGGGTTTAATTTTGGAGGTTTTTATGGCTAATTACTCAAAATATTCCATATATAGGTCACTAACTATCGGCGATACGGGGCATCCCATTGCTACTCCGTCGATTTGTTTGTAATAATCGCCGTTCCATAGAAAGTAGCAGGATGTCAGGCAATGTTGAAGCATGTCGGCGTAGCTAATAGGGAGGTCCTCAGACCTTAGTTTATCTCTCACCACCGTAAGACACTCCGAAATGGGCAAATTCGTAAATAAAGATTCGACGTCAAAGCTCACCATTATTTCGTCTTCGGCCAGTTTTAAGCTTCTAATAATGCTTACGAAATGTCGCGAGTCTTTCACGTAAGACGTCGTTTTGCCCGTAAGCGGTTGGAGGACACCAGCCAAGTGTTTTGACAGAGGATATGTGGGGCTGTCGATTTGGCTCACAATCGGTCTCAATGGTGCATTATCCTTATGGATTTTAGGTAAGCCATATAATTTCGGTGGCTGTACGTTACGTGGTTTAGTGAGATAAGCTATTTCTGGGAGGGAAGTGACAGATTTATCGATTAAAACTCTCGTTTGCCTGGTAATTCTGCTCGTGGGATTGTAATTCACCTTCTCGTAAGTGTTGGCGTCTTCTAAGAGCGTTCCAATTTTCCGCTCGTAGTCCACAGTATCGAGTATCACGGTTGCGTTGCCTTTATCGGCTCGCAACACAACTACGTCCTACCCTCTTCAGTCTACCCTAGACAACGGCGGCTGCAACGTCACCGAAACGTCGGGTCCTACAAATTTCACGCGGTAAATTCGTTTTCTATCCTATTTATGATGGCTATATTGCTAGATTTGACAATTAATTTAAATTTATATATTTTTAGTATACGCTTATCTATTTACATGACCATCATATTATTGCCTTGATAATTTTGAATATTAAATTATTTTCTATTTATCAATGGTTTTCAAACCAATTATAATTTACTAAAATTAATTTATATTGCCGCAACTATATCATAATAGTTAATATTCTTTAATTAATTACATTATTTAAAATTTTAGAGGCAAAGACGCAAGTGTAGGAAAGCCTACCTACTGGAGCAGAACTAAACTGTATTGTATTGTATTGTATACGAAAAGAACCTCAGATAGCCAGCACTGTCGTTTTTGATATCATTCAACAATGCTTGACATTTTAGTTTTCGGTCAGCTTTGATCATCATCGGTCATCTGTCAACAAATGCCGGTTCCGTAAAACAAAGGATATGTAGCCAAGGTATTCGTGCCCTGCCAAACTGATTATGGACCGTGCTACGCCTATGTCTTTCGCCATCTTAGACATTCTGGGTCGAGGATCCGCATCGATCTTCTTTTTCAACTTGTCAATAAAATCTGTCGTTCTTTTACTTTTCGATCGTTTGAACGAAAAGGCTCGTCGAAAAGGCAAAAGAAACGTCATCCAGTTCGCTTTTTGAAACTTTTTTGAAATTTCATGAACTTGAGTTATTTTTACCTAAATCAAACATTTTACGGCCCGAAGGGACTCTATGCTGCCGCCCTTCTGTCTTGCTTCCGGTTTATGTTCTTGCAAGTTGGAAAATGGATACACCCGCGCAACTCGTGATGCACTTGGAAAGCTTTTGACAATAATCCAAGAGACATCGTTATTTTGATCTTGCCTTGTGACAAAGGCCCACCTGGTCGCCCAGTGGCGACTTCTTTCAGTCCGCCACACTGAACATGATATTATGTTAAATTGCATTCGTATCCAACTTTTTGCTCTCGGTCTTATCTCAATATACTATAGGCATATACAAGCCTACTGCAAGTAACAGGTATTGGGTAGTTATCTACAGGTATTATAAAGACAAAGAGTAAATATAAAGAAATGCTGAAAAGGAATTTTTCACAATTCCAAAGGTAAAAAGCACATTTGCCCAAAGACAATGTTTTTTTATCGCCCCGAAAGTTTACAACTCACTATGTGAAACCAGGAAAAACGTGAAAAATTATGTAACTTTTAAAGGTAAAGTAAAAAACTGGCTTCCAGATATTGGGTGTTCAAAAACTAAAGATCTTATTAATACTGTAGGGTGAATATTAAAAAAATATGTATTTGTAAAATTGTGCAATATTACATATCATTTTCTTATACACATACATATATATATATATATATATATATATATATATATATATATATATATATATATATATATATATATATATATATATATATATATATATATATATATATATATATATATATATATATATATATATATATATATATATATATATATATATATATATATATATATATATATATATATATATATATATATATATATATATATATATATATATATATATATATATATATATATATATATATATATTATAAATAAAATAAAATTAGTAAAAGCTACTTACAAAGCAGCGAAGGAAATCCCAGCTTGGATCGGGAAATGCTAATATTTGAATGAGATATACTTACGGATGTGCACGACTTTCGACGGTGCAAGTAAGTTTACGTAAGTATATCTCATTCAAATATTAGCATTTCCCGATCCAAGCTGGGATTTCCTTCGCTGCTTTGTAAGTAGCTTTTACTAATTTTATTTTAAATAAACATATCATCTTATAAACGGATTTCTTTACAAAACTTATCAAATATAAATATATATATATATATATATATATATATATATATATATATATATATATATATATATATATATATATATATATATATATATATATATATATATATATATATATATATATATATATATATATATATATATATATATATATATATATATATATATATATATATATATATATATATATATATATATATATATATATATATATATATATATATATATATATATATATATATATATATATATATATATATATATATATATATATATATATATATATATATATATATATATATATATATATATATATATATATATATATATATATATATATATATATATATATATATATATATATATATATATATATATATATATATATATATATATATATATATATATATATATATATATATATATATATATATACATATATATATATATATATATATATATATATATATATATATATATATATATATATATATATATATATATATATATATATATATATATATATATATATATATATATATATATATATATAATATTTATATATATATATATATATATATATATATATATATATATATATATATATATATATATATATATATATATATATATATATATATATATATATATAATAACTATCAAATATTTCTATATATATATATATATATATATATATATATATATATATATATATATATATATATATATATATATATATATATATATATATATATATATATATATATATATATATATATATATATATATATATATATATATATATATATATATATATATATATATATATATATATGTATATATATATATATATATATATAATATATATATATATATATATATATATATATATATATATATATATAATAGTTTTGTGTATATATTCTTTTTAGAATTGATCAATAAGATGATTATAAAGTAAATAATTATAAAAGCCACTTACATCGTGACGAAGGATTCCCTTGATCGGATTCGGGAATGCTTTAGGTGTTAACGAGGTTAA